>JAVQJG010120981.1:0-10494 GCA_036024015.1 Craterocephalus amniculus
CCCCCCCCCCCCCCCCCCCCCCCCCCCCCCCCCCCCATTCTGGAAATATCAGCAAATTGGATTTAGCAGGAGAAAATAGCAGGTATCTGATAACACATGGGCTTGATTCTATTAATGCAGCGCGTCGAAAGTAAAGCAGGTGGCGCGCGTGTGTGCGTGCATGTGTTGGTGAGTAATTGCGCGCATGTTTGATAGCAGTTTTAATGAAGGAGGGGCAACATGGAATGGTTCCCCTCTCTCTCTCTCTCAGAGCTTGAAAGCTGGCACTCCACCACGTCTCAAACACGCCTGCTCCCTCCTCCATCATCGCAAACAGCAGAACCGCAGCAACCCGACCACAGGCGGCTGCGGTCGGGTTGCCAACACGTTCTACAAAAGCACTTGCTCCCCGTTGTGTTTGATATGAAGATCCGTTTTTCTTTTAATAAAGCCAGATCTGTGGGCTCCATCTGCACCATATATCACCCATCCACACCTCAGCCCTCCACCGTCACTCCTCCCCCCTGCTTTTCTTTTCAATACCTCCCTTTGCTGACCTAGATAGTGAAAAGCAAGGGGATGGAAAACACGACTTCAGCGGAATCAGACTGGCTCTTTGTTCTGCGTTTGGACGGGCGCGCTTATATTGTTCCGCGTCCAGATGGCTGTATTTATAGTAAAGGTGGCTCCGGTTTCTTTTTCTTGTACCCCCTGTGCAAAATGAGAGTGACTTCAAATGCATACCTTTACATTTCCTGCGTGACTCCAGCCAGATTTATCTGCACCTTCAGGAGAGAAGGCATTATAAGAAAGCAGCGGCTAACATAAATCCTTTCTTTTCTGCTATTATTGCGTATGAAAGCCTGAATCCTATCTGAGCCACTCATCAGGGAGGCCAAGTTTTGCACTCTCACAGTATGTTTAAATCCCGTATGAGTGATGGAAACACAACGAGACGAGGCCGTGCCCTGTTTTTTTACACAGCACCACAGCAAAAACTAGGTCGTCAGACTCATGATATTGAAAATATGGATTGTTGGCGCTGAGATACTCCTGCAGCCCTCCTTAATGCCCATGCAGGATATATTTTGTTTCGCCGAAACAGAGCGAATTCGTATCAATAGTAAAGAAATATGTGTGTTCTGGTATTCCTCAGCTTTTTAATCATCACATCTTGATCTTTTGCCTTGGGTTTCTCTTTCGTCCCGATGACTAACTTTGTGTAAAGGACGGCATTCATTACATCCTGGGAAGAAAAAGTGCGGCTAAGTATGATGAATTAGCGGTGAATTTATCATCTGGTGATTAATGAGCAGCCTGTCCAGGTGCGTTTGAACTAACCAGGTTCTCCTCTTGCTCTTTCTCTCCCTCACGCTCTCCTTCGGCCCCTTCGCTGACGCCTCGGATAAAAAAAACCCTCACCTGAATAGGTAAGTGACAAATTCCCGTATCGTACGCTGAAATGTCAAATTGAGTTATTTGGTTCATTTTCCTTTTTCTTGACAAAAGGTAGGAGCTGTTTGGGGTGACACTTACACAGCAAACACACAAAAAGCTTGGCAGCGTCTGGAATTTTTTGGATCTGAGGCTTTTCCACTGATTAATGGCTTTAAATGGAAATCCAGCCCTTTTAAATGAGAATAAAAAGGGTGCAAACTTTTTCTGTGCACCTGTAAATCAAGGAAAAGCAGTGAAGGAGAGTTTTAGACTGATTACATCTCCCCTCCTGTACTTACTGTAGAAACTGGCCAATGCTGCTTACATTTTACTGCCTTACTTAGCTCAAAATTAAGAGGGTTTTTGCTCTTATAGCTTAGATTTCAGGCAAAGCGTCATGGCAGAATCGAACCGCAGACCTCCTGTTTAGTAGGCGCTTAGTACGCTCTCCGTGATACTTGATTATTGATCTTTCTTTTGGATTATTTGGAACACCTAAATCAGGTAGAGTGTTACATATTGATAGACAAGGGATTAAACACATTATGTTATTCTACTTTCAGTTTTCAGTTTTCACATGTCAATATTGCCCTTTTTTCCACTAAACAGTAAGGTCAGGTGCGCTATTTTCCTTTATAGAAGCGTCCCATAAACTCGTACCAAACGTGCTCTTTTTGGGCCCCCTTCAGCTGTGGGTCGATCAGAAAATGGTACCTTTATTTCCATGTGCCTGCTGCTTCCATCTCCTTTTTTTCATCAATACTAAAAACGCAAGTTCATCCAGCCTTTTGTCCTTTCATGATTCCTCTTCATTTCCAACGCTTTTTCCTTCATAAGAAACCCACGTTTCCATCTCACCCCCCCATCTGCACCGTATAGGATGCTTATAGAGCGCTGCTATTTATCTCACGCGGTGTACTGGAGAGGGAGCACGCAGGCGTTTGTGTTGCCAAACAGTCAGCCGGCACGTTCCAATTTAATTTTCTCATTTGAGCCTGTCAAACGACTTGATTTGGAATACATGAGCCTGTTTAAATTCATGAGGTCAGATTGAGCGCTCCCTGTAATTGGAGTCATTTACACTCTTTCTTGAGGATGCCCTCTCAGCTCATCGCTGACAACAATATGACCGGTGCGAGTGGATGAAGACGTGCTCCTTAAGCTTACAGCCACATCACCAGAGGCAGCGGAAGTGTCTGGATACCAGGAAACCAACCTCACTGTGTTATTTTGCTTTGTTTGTCTTAATATTAAGAATTTAATTTGATAAACCGATGAAGGGTTTCAGAGTTTGGTGGGAAGGAAGCGGAATGAAGCGGAGGTCAGATCGATTCTGCACTCACACGGGTCAAATTTAGCAACAGTCGTTAACGCCCTGCAGCGTGGGTACAATATATTCATTAGGTGGTGAACGGTGCAAGGTTTTAAGTGGAATTGCATCATATTTGCGCACGAAAAGTTGGTAGTGAAAGCCTTTTGTGTCATCTAAAGTTGCCATCGTTTTCTGTAGCAATTACACATTCCTCAAGGCATTTTTCTTCTCTTTTTTTGCTGTTACTCTATGTAAAATAAAGTTCTCATTTTTCCCAGCATGCCCCTCTAGGCATTGTATTGCAGAGTTTTAAAACTAATTTAGAATGACCAAAAAAAAAAAAAAAAAAGCCTAACTTTCTATTTTGGCTTATCTGTGATAAAGAAAGATGAGACCAAAAACTTCCTGTGGTGACATGTTATTAAAGTGGAAAGATCCACCTGATAAGAGACCTGTAGTATACAGAAAAAAGTTCATGTTTCAGTGGAATAAGCCGCAAATAAAAGGTTTTTATATTCCAGTGGCATAAAATTTTACTTGAACAAGAAATATTAAAAACTTTATTGAACACCATCATATCTCTGCACTTGAGGAGCCTGTTGAAGCAGCTTGTTTCCTCTTCTACATTCAGCCTGAGTATTTTGCCAAGTGAGGAGGAAAAAGGGAAGACAGAAAGAAGTCGTTATCATTCAGAGATGAAAAAAAATCTAGCTAGTCAGGCAAAACAACACAAGCATATACAAAAAACAATGACAGATTTTAGTTTTTTGGGCGTTTTAGTTTCCAGCTGGATCCAAGCTTTTGCATCGAAGAGGCATTCATATAAATAGCATCACCATAATCAAACACCGATATAAAAGTAGTACTTACCAGTTTCTTTTACCATATTAACGTATTTCTATGCCCATATTTACCACTAGATGTCAGTATTTCATACAAACCCGGACCTTTAAGTCCTTTGGTTTGAAACAACTGAATAATCCCACCTGCCTAATGTTGATTCTGTCCTCTGCATACCACCAGAGTGGCTCAGACCCAGTAGACTGTGGACAGAAAATACTCTGAAGTGTCCTGGTGTTTGGTACTGGATCATCACCAATACTTCTTTCAGGCCCTGTGAACAGGGGTCTTGGGTTTATGTGGACCTGGATTGCTTTCTAAAGACCCCATCAGATTGGCATGTGGGGAGTTTGTTAGTTGGATCTAACATCAAACAAGACAAAGAGTCCAACACCTGCTGTCCTGATTAGTCTGGTAGCTTTCCAAATGGGTGGTGATGAGGCTTTGGATCGGTGTCTGGCATTACCGGACTTATTTAAGAAAAACACATCCAGTAATGCCAGATAGCAGCAATGCATCAGTCTTCAGCCTTTGTTATGAAATGTTTTCTTATGGACCAGAGTCCAAACATCCAGAAACCACAGTCTTCATTGTGTTTATGACTTATTACAAGACCTAATATTTTAAGATGGCCTAGGTTCAGCATCCTGAGAAAGTTTTACATCCACTACAGTTAGTCTATATTCTGTTGGAGCACAGCTTTCTCTCTTAGTGAACTGAGTCCCATATAGCTTTGAATTAACATTATGCCTCTGAAGGGCGAGTGCTTAAAGTTTTTTATGTCTTCATTTCTGTCCCAGAGGTATGGAATGAATACAGCCTGCAGAAGAAATGTGTGTTTAATTAACTCTGTTGGACTTTGTCACTTAGAGCAAAAGCTGCAGAGTGAAGTTTCATCTGTAGTACAGATTGAGGTGACAGTAAATTCCAGTGTTCTGTCTGCATCATGTACTGGATTACACCGGCTTTTTAATGTCAAATAAACACAGGAAGGAGTTGCTTTGCCCTTATATTCAATTGTCTGGTTTCCCACGGAGACTCTTTCATCTCAACTTCGTTCATTGAGTTCTTTTCGCTTGTGGTCAGCTCTCAGCCTTCTGCAGGGCCTCTGCCACATCCAGTGTGTCACGCTGTCCACTTTGAACACAGAACCAGAGATTTTCCCTTAATTCAAAAAAGAAAAGCTAAAAAAAGATCAATGCACTGAGGTCAGGTGTAACCACGGTCTCTGCATCTTTTGATAAAATTCAAATAGTAAAGCAAAAGTTGCGACAGAGAGGCCCTCTATCCATGTGAACAGCAGTATTTGAGCAATAAATCCCCTCCTTAGGGAGTTAATGTGTTATTTATACTCCTAATTCACTTGATTAGGAATCAGAGCGGAAAGAAAAGCACACGCGGTATGACTAACAGGAAGGAGGCGGAGGGAGGTAGAGGAAGTGTCGGCGAGCCGATGAGATAAAGCCGAACGGAGACGGCTCGGTTCTGCTGGGAGCGGGAGCCGCTGGTTTCAGCGGGGCTTTAAATGACCGCGCTATCTGTGTCGCACTAAACGCACCGCGCTGCAATCTGCACTAAGCCTCCAGCCTCACCCCGCGCAATCCGCTTATCCTTGAATAGCTCCAAATTAGCGGCTGGCTTTTTTTCACTTTGTGCCTCTGAAGGACTAGAGGCATGGCAAGACCTTTTTTTTTCTTTTCCAGAGGTGATGATTTGATACAGCCTGCAGAAAGGGATTTTTTTTTGTTTTTAATTAGCTTACCTTAAGGGTGGTCCCTATCCTTAAACCCTTGATTAATTCGATGGGATGGATTGAGGTGAGGGAGCCCGTGGGTTGCTTTTCCTTTTAAGGCTTCATCACTGAAATATACTCGTTAGTCGGTTGATTATTTACAGTACAGTAGGAACGCAGCAAACTCCCATCTTGAGGGATTACAGCTGCAGGTATTTAATGCAGGTACAGCTACCTTCCTCAATGACCTACATGAGCACTAATCAGGTGAGAGAACAGATTGGAAAGTGGACACATGAGGGAGGAACTTGGGTTTTATGAGAAACTCAGCGCAACTTTTCACTAATAAACCAAAGAAATTCTAAGAAAATCCACTTGATGTCCATCAAGGTGTTAATAACGATGTTAAACTTCTCATAAAGGAGTCACATTGAAAGACACACTTTTCTCCCTTCGGTGTTCTTACTGTAACCAAAACCTTGCTCTTCTGCTCCTTTAAAAAGGCAGTTCACTTTATTTTAGGCTTGTACTGTTTTAAACAGCCTATCTTTTACAACGTGCACTTTTAAATTTTAATTCATCCCCAAATGCAGCCATTTGGAGAGTTAAAGAGCTCCTGATGCCGGCTTCAGGGAATCTTCTGGTCTTGTTCCTGGTAAATAGTGTGCAGACTGTCATTTTTCAGCATTTGTGGAGCATCTTGTTCAGCCTGCCGGCCATGTTTCCACACGCTAAGGCAGAGATCAGAGTAAAACAGAGTGTTAAAGGAGCAGTCTGAAATTTTCAGTGCTGGGCTTATTGATGTTGTTGCTGTACGTTGGATGAAGAAATCAATGGAGCTCATGTCCTCGTTATGTTTGTGGAGCTGGGACACGAGGACGTTTGGCATAAAGGTGGAGGAAACGTACACAGGTTAGACTGGAACTTTCTATCTGATGGTTCCTGTCATAATGTTCCTGGGGGGTGGACTTCTTCCTATCATCTTCTTCTGCTTCTCCTCCTTCCTCTTCCTTCTTTCCTCTTCTCCTTTTCTTCCCCCTCCTCTGTTTACTCTCATGCTTCTCTTTACTTTGGTTATTTCTGTTATTCTGCTTCCTTTACTTTTTAATTTTTTCCTCTTTTTATTCATTTTCTTTTCAATTTTCCTTCTATTCTGCCTCATTCTGCTTCTTCTCGCTTCCTTTTCTTTTTCTTATTGAAATGAAATGAATGAAATGAAAAATACTTCATTATTACCTGAGGGAAATTCACTTCTTTTCTTCTCCTCTCTTCCTTCTGCTTGTTTTCCTTTTGTTTTCTTCCTTCTACTTTGTCCTTCTTCTGCTCCTTCCAATTTTTCCCATTCCTCCTTTCTTCTCATTTTCTTCTTCTTGTTCTTGTTATCCAATTTCTTATTTCCCCTTCTTGTTCTTCTTCTTCTTGTTCTTCTTCTTCTGCTTTTGACATTTTATCATTCTTCTTCCTCTTATTTATTTATTGTCCTTTTACCTTCTCGTCACTTCTTCTTGTTCTCGTCCTCCTTCCTAATTTATTTTCTTTCTCTTCTTCCTCTTGATGTCTCTTCTCACTTCTCCTTCTTTACCCATCTCATCTTCTTCAGTCTTCTCCTTCTTGTTTTCCTTCTTTTCCTCTTCCCAACTCTTCTTTTTCTGTCCATTGTTCTTCTTTTTCTGCTTTTTCCTCATTTGTTCTCCTCCCTTCTTCCACACTGCTTCTTTTCACTTATTTATTTTTTCTTCTCTGTCATTTTTGTCCTCTTATCCTCTATTTCCTCCTTCTCCTTGAGCTTCCTTTCACTTTTCCTTCTTTTTCTTGATAATAATAATTAGAATAAGAATAACAATAATAAGAAGAAGAAGAACAAGAAGAAGAACAACAACAACAAGAAGAGTTATTATGATTATTTATGATTGATTAAATTCTTTACTATTTTCTATGTAAACTCTATATGAGTAATGGATAATGGATGAGTAAAGCACACACTCAGCAAACCTTTAAGTTATGAGACCTACACACACCATTTATCATATTTCTGTTCTTTATTCTGTGCCTTTTCTTCCTGTCTTAATGTGAATCAGTTGAATGAAAAAAAAAGATCAATTTTAGTTCAGATCTGATCACACTCACACGACTAAAAGTAGTTGATAAAATCCTCATATTCTTCATAAATGGATACATCTGGACAATAAAAAAGTTGTTTTGCTCCATAAAATGGAAAAGTGTGAATCATGCGGCTGATTGATTGTAAGTCGGCTGTAGCTGTCACACACCTCCGTGCGTGCGGCTGTAAACACAAAGCAGTGTTCAGACTGAGGACAGGTTCACCTGCTCCCACCAGCTCATCGGAGCCCCGGCACTCACTGCACTTAATGGGATGTTGTCCGTCTACCCCCGGAGAGGATTTACAGCCAGCTCCCGTCACAACAACATCAGCATCTGCTGTCGAACATGACGCTCCTACAACCAAACACACGCGAAGACGTGAAGCCGCTGATTTAACAACAAGAGGAGACAGCTGTGATTTAACATCGCCACAGAAAGCTGCTCCTCATGCACAACGCCCCGTCCTCCATCTTCCGCCGGCGTTCAGCAGATATGTCTTTTCATTGAGCGTTCGGAGGGCAGATTCACCGTGACAGATGTGAAAATTGCAAAGTGTCTGGCAGGCAAACACGGGCTGCCGTTTCCCTGAAATGATGCTTACTTCACGCGAGGCAACACTGGATAAGTTCTCTGCCTCCGGGTCGCCGCACAGTTCAGCATCTTTGACATTTCAGGTTCAGGGAGCAGAGTTTTACTCAACCCCGCCATGCATGTTTAAACATCCGTAAAAAGTCCGAGCAGGTAGATAATTATTAAACAAAAATCATACATGTACACACAATACATAAAAGCCAGCAGCTTAGTGTGTTGCAGGCTTTGGTTTGCCGGAGAGAGAATGAAGAAGGCGTGAGGAAGAGACGCTGAACAAGTGGCATGAAATGAAATGAAGTGTCGTCATCGTCAACGCCTCACTGTGCATAAAACAGTCGGAATGGGATGATTTATTGTCAGGCCTCTGTATGCGCATGCGATACGTGCCGATGCAGGTTTAAACATGGTATCATCGCAGCATCCGGAGAGACGGGAGGGACGGCTGCTGATTACAAATTATAACATGTTAGTCTCACTCCTTTCTCCTCTCTCCATTTTTACCGGCGGCTCTGCTGAATCTCCCTCCTCCATCTTTAATTCCCTCCATGTCCCCGTGGATGTCACTCCCTGATTCACATTCTGTTTATTTTTTTCCCCGCCGGCCATCCTTTTCCCTCATTGCCTGGAGCTTTCACAGCCTCTCGCTTCTGTCTTATTCGATCGCCTACTGACATATTTTCCCTCCTTCAGTCTGTCTCACCAGCAGCCTCTCTGCTTAACCCTTAAATCGCCGCCCTTTTGCAGACGCCCCGCAGCTCTAACTCTTACTGTGGGGTAAATAGTGCCAGAAAGTTTACCCTTGAGGTGATCTACAGAGGTCTTCAAGGCATTTGTATCCTGTCCCTGAGGTTTATAATCCAGTGTTTACTCAGAGACTACATCAGGGGTGTCCAAGTCCAATCTGGGAGAGCTACGATGGTGCAACTTTTAAATGCATCCGTTCTCCAACACCTAAATGAAATGGCTGCATTCCCTCATGCATGTCTCCCAGCCTTGCAGAGGCCTGGTACCATTTTATTTGATTCAGGTGTGTTGGAGAAAGTATGCATCTAAAAGCTGCAGGACAGTAGATCTCCAAGCCTGGACTTGAGCTCCCCTGCTCAGGTAAACCCACAATGAGGGATCCATTATTTATCACATTTTCATAAAAATATTCATTAAAAAAAGCTTTTACTTTGTTACTATGAGTCTCGGAAATGACCCAACAACAATCATGACCCAGAATTGATGATGAAGCCACTTTTCTGTCTAACTTTTCGCCAATCAGAGACCTTAAGCTGATGATAATAGCTGATCAGGAGCAGCCAAATCTCAACAAGAGAGCAGAAAAGAAGAACAAATACCAGAAAAAGAAATTTAGATGTTGATTACAAGAGGATTGTTGGAAGTAGCATAAATCTGTATAAAAAGGAAAAGAAAATTCTCTTGGAAGCTATGACTTTTATATTCCTTTTTTTCTAAGTGCTGTCAGTGATAAATTCTGTTTTGTGGTTCTTATTGGCCTTTATGCTGCTGTATCTATTGATAGATAAATGTTACATCATTTTAGCCTCATAATCTGAGACCTGAGTGTGTCCTGAAAACATAATGGCGCCATGGTGACTGGGAATAAAAGCATAAAGGTTTAAGATGCATTTGTAAATAGAAAAATAATGCAGGTGAATTACGGCTCAGAGTTTTAATGATGAAAGCAATAAGATGAAGACAGTTCCTTGTCTTCTGTCCCAGACAGAAAAAGCCATGTAAAGATGTGCGTGTTTGTGTATGTGTGTGTGTGTGTGTGTGTAGGTGTGTGTGTGTGTGTGTGTGTGTGTGTGTGGAGGGGGGTCTTTGTAGTGAAACTGACACGTGCCTTGTTCACCAAACGGATGAGCCAGGCAGGTCCCTGCTTGGGCATGACACACTCATTTGTCATGCGCTGGCCTGTTCATCTAGCGCTGCCAAAATCCTGTCCTGGCTCCCGTCCCAACACTCGCATTAGTCTCTCAGCACTTTTACTTTGGGGGTAGGGGGGGGATCCATGCACAAAATGGCTGCCTCCTTCACAGCAATCTCTTAGTGAATGAAGAAGAAGGTAGAGATGAGTAGTTTTCTGTTTAAGACAATGGAAAAAGTGATTGTAGCTTGTCCTGATGGACAGTAGCTTGTCCTGGTGGACGGTAGTTTGTCCTGATGGATAGTAGTTTGTCCTGATGGACAGTAGCTTGTCCTGATGGACAGTAGTTTGTCCTGGTGGACGGTAGTTTGTCCTGATGGATAGTAGTTTGTCCTGATGGACAGTAGCTTGTCCTGATGGACGGTAGTTTGTCCTGATGGATGGTAGTTTGTCCTGATGGACAGTAGTTTGTCCTGATGGACAGTAGCTTGTCCTGATGGATAGCAGTTTGTCCTGATGGACAGTAGCTTGTCCTGATGGATGGTAGTTTGTCCTGATGGATGGTAGTTTGTCCTGATGGATGGTAGTTTGTCCTGATGGACAGTAGTTTGTCCTTATGGACAG
>JAVQJG010120987.1:0-13062 GCA_036024015.1 Craterocephalus amniculus
GACCTGTCCAGGGTGTACCCCGCCTCTCGCCCCTTGACATCTGGGATAGGCTCCAGCACACGGTCACCACGACCCACTTAGATTAAGCGGTTCAGAAAATGGATGGATGGATGTACCAAACTGATAATAACCCTTACAGCTCAATGCCATCTTTGAAATTCACTAATTCATTTATGGTCTGGGAGGCTTACTGTGTCCTCAGAGGGGCACATAGACCTCCATGTGCTGGCCAGAGGTACTCTGACTGCCATCAGGTACCAGGTTGAGATCCTCAGACCCATCTTCAGACCACATGCTTCCATCCACCACCGCCATGCCGTACCACAAATGCTCTGATCCAGGTGTGGGTGGAGATCCCTCAGGAGAACGTCTCATAAAGAGCATGCCCAGACATTGTAGGGAGAACATGCAGAAGGGTGCAGGCCACACACACTGAACCCTTCCACAGAAGTCGAGCCAGCCTGTGATCTGATCTTTCCACTTTTATTTTGAGTATGATTCTGAATCCAGACCTCCATGGTTTAAAGATTTAGATTTTCAGTCACGAATGTTATGTTATTTTGTTCTCAGCACATTCCTCCATGTAATTAATGAAGTTTTTAACTGGAATAGTTCATCAAGATCTAAGATGTGTTGTTCAAGCATTCTCAGTACTTGTGCTGAGCAGTGTATCTAAATATATTTACACATGAATGTATGTTACAAATAAAATAATTACCAGGCAGAGTGTGTAAAATGTTTATGCCATCTGAAAGGTCAAAGTAACCAGTTAGCACCTGGCATCTAATGTCTTACCTGTTCTGTATCTGTTCCCATCAACAACAAAAAAACCTGTGTATTCATTTGTTTAAGTGTCAGTCCTTGTTGCCTGGCAACAAGTTACTTTAAAGGACCCATAACTGTTTGGGGTTTAAAGTAGTTAACCCCTGTAAACCGCACCTCCTTTAGGCAAACAAGATATAAAGTGTTTCTGAGCTTCAGAGAGGCTGGTCAGCAAGTTTTCTTGCCTTCAGGTGAGGGTGTAGCTGCTTCCCAGGACCCTTAGTGCTCAGTAATTTGTTTGCAAACATTAACCCTCATGTAACCCCAATAAAACCCAAAATATTAACTCAGTCCACTAACCCTAACTGTATCTGTCCTCAGTTCGGGAACATCCGAGGTTCAGGGAACACTGAATCACGTGTGCAAGTCTGTTCATTGCCTCTTTGCACAACTTCAAACCAGCAAAGCTTTGTGTTAAAATGAGCAGAACCATGAAGAATGACCTAAACTCTCTCATAATCTCAAGCTACATCACATCAGGATCTGGAAACATGGTGGAAAGTTCTTATTATGTGCTTCCATGAGGAGCACAAAACCCTGAGGACAGTCTGCAAATGATCTTTTCGATGGAAAACTGTGTCCTATAATTTTGTTGTGCATACCCTGCGATTCTGATTATCCTGTTAGACAATACTGAAATAAATGAGTTTTTACTTTTTAAGTGGAAAGAAAGAATGTTGCAGAAGCAGCAAGCAGAGCTGACTTAACACCAGAGGGCACTCCTGCTACAGCGAAGGCCCCCAAACTCTGAAGATGCTGGCTAATAGAGCTTTCAGCAGCTTTCAGGAGGAGTAATCAGGGCACAAAGAAGACTTGAATCACCTGTGAATGAGCCACAGGACCCCCGTTTTCAAAGTGTCAACTTGTGCAGATAGATGCTTAAAACTCTAATACACACACAATGACATTTGACAAGCTCTCCTGAGAGGGAAAAGACTCTCTGTGATTTTATTGCAGACAAAAGATTAATGAGCGCAGCTGCTTTGAGTGTGTTAGAGGATTTTATTTTCAAGTGAGGGCGAGATTACATTAAGAGGAATAATTGCTTTAAGCTTCCTAAGTTGATCGTGAAGGAGTTTGAAATCAGTGCATTTCATTTTTATCTTTCACTCCTACATTTGGCCCCATTTTCTTAAGGAGCATGCTAAACTTTGCACACATTAAAGGAAATCTTTGTTTTGTTATTTCTCCATTTTAATAATACCAGCTGCTGCTGTATTATATATTATACTTAATTTGACCTTTTTACAGTGAGACACATTTTTGTAGAATGAGAAACACAGTGTGTGAACAGAGTTCATCAAAATTTCATTGATGAAGGTTGTTCTTGGTGTTCCCCTTCCTCATCCTCTCCCTCCTGGTCCACTACCTTTCACACAAACTCTTCCTCCTCTGTCTTTCTGTACATGTTTCACATCATCAGAAATTTGTGTTCAGTTTTGAGTTGTTGTGTGTTAAAAGATGACAGATTTTGTGTTTTGAGACTGAGAATGTGTTTAAAAGGTTTTATGTTATGCTAGTGCTATATATGAGATTCACAGCTGTATAAACTTACCTTCAGCTCATCACATACTGTTGATTTTGTCCATCAATTATTTATTTTTTGTTACCATTCACAGTAAAGCAGGAACTGATGTTTTCAACACTGTAAGTGATAGTGTTGGAACAACAAAGTGATGCTGCGATAATGTGATGCATATGGTCCAGTGCTTCCAGTTTGGCAGCTGCTGTTCTGTGTTTTCTCTTTCATTGATGCATATGTACAGGACCAGACTGTTATCTATCTCGTCAAAAACTGCTCTGTTTTTGTTTTTTTTTGTTTTCCAGCAGAAATTATCCTTTTGAGAGAAAGACCTTAAAAAACAAACACTTTTTTATCGAAGCCATTGTATCCCCAAAAGGCTTTTTTAGATCAGGACATTGTCACCGTGCCTCTAATGTTTTTCTTATTTTTCCTCCCATTGGTGTTAAATTTATTGCACTTAGACAACAATGTTTATCATTGCTTGATTAATTATCAAATTGATTAATCAATGATTTGTGTCAGTGATGGTGTAAAACTCTCTGACTGTTTCAATCAGCCCTTATTGCCAAACCAAAAGCTGCACACAATCCAAGAACATAGAGCAATATAGATCGCCAGTCTTCATGTCACCAGCATTGCAGCTGAAGCTCACATTTTCCACCGTGTTGATAAAAGTGAGCTTCCCCTTCCTTTTTCCCCTCTTCCATCATGTACAAGATTAGAAACCTCACACATTTGCCTCAGGAGGACCACAGCAGACTGGAATCAGATACTGGTATCTCGAAGGAGAGCTCAGTGACTCTTTAATGGCCACTTCCCCCCCTCAGGTATAAAATGTCTGACAGGATGAATATCTACACTTCTGATAAAATCTCAGGAATGAAAAAAAAAGAGGAAAAATGCAGACATAAAGTGTGGGGGTGTGAAAAAGCAGCACTCCGCTTCAAACTGCAAAATTAGTTGCAGATCGTCTGTAATCCTGATGCAACAGGACTCAGTTGTGTGAAAAAAACCAAAGCAGCAGGGTGAAGATCAGAAGGACTGTGTGGATTTCTGACGCAGAGCATGACTCAGACATAAACTTTCTGTCATGATTTTGACATTTGAATTGCCTTTTTTCTGTATTTTAACCAGGCATGCGGTTCAGAAATGTCCCCGATTTCGAACGAAAAATAACCTGTTGCAGGCTCACCTGCAGTGAGGGGAATGCTGAACTCCAACAGATATCTCTTTTATTCTTCATGTCATATCCCCGACACCAGCCAAGTCATGAAAATGATTGTACAGCTTCCCAACTCCCTGCTGGATAGCAGCAGAGCTGGGAGTTTGGCACATCTCAACTAAAATATGTGGCATGAAACACTCACTGAGCGAGAGCAGGTACCAACAAGCAGATGCAAAGCCTTCAAATATTTCTAATAGGAGTCATCTGACTCGAATATGCTTTATTTTAGTATCACACAGAACCCAGGGCCTAGTTTTTGCTGAAATATTATAGAATATGTCCCCATTACATTACTTTAAACCAGTAATACCATTACAGCACCTCATTCAAACTAGTTTTCAGACCGTACAGAGTGAAAATGACTCCTCAGAGGTTACCATTTTGATTAACCTTGGAATAGTTTTTGACCCTTTGACTGGAATAAAACAAAATAGGTCTATATCTAAAGGTCCATCTATTTTCATCAAACAGAATTGAAGGCTTTCAGATGAAATGTGCTGAAGTACCAAGAAATAAGTCCAGTTTTCTTTTGTTCAAGCATTCAGGATTATTGTGACCTGAAATAGCTTTCGCACCAACATGCCAGACTTCTGTGATCCTTTTTAATCAGATTGTCTAAACAGAGATCAGATTTTATGTCTCCAGTTTTAGCTCCACTTAGATTCTCAGAAGTGATGACCCTGAGCGAAGACCTTGCCATTCCCAACAGAGTGCAGGCTTACCACCGCAGGCTCCTTTCTTTTTCAACCAGCTCTGAATCTGGGCTCTGGACATGAACAATCTCAACTTTTCATGGACTTCAGACGAATATTTTACGTATTCTTGGCTCTTGCATCCTTGATATTACAGCTATAAGCTGAGGCTGGTGGTGGAATGCATAATGCTCCGATCACCTTATTTTGTCCTCTTTTACATGTTTGTATGCCGTTATTTCATGTCACTAACCGACCCACGTTTCTGCCCGATCAACCTTATTGTGTTTGTCATCGCCCACTTGTGAGTCCTCATGCATAACCAATGGCAGACAACTGCAATCTCATTCTTTTAGCAGATTTCCTCCTCTTATAACGAGAGTTTTGTAGTTTCCCCCCCCTTTCCTTAGAACACCAACTCTTTGGTAAGAAGGTTATGGCTGGGTTTCTCTCTAATGTGTTGTATCTTGTTGAACAAAAATATAAAATGAAACATTAAAAACATTAAAATTCTCAAGAAAAAATCTCTCTCATATTGGAGTTAAGGTGTCCATCTTACATGATAGATCTGTCAAGTTTAATTTCCTTATATTACAAGGGATACTGAGAGATACTTGATACAGTAGCTCTTATTACATTCAGTAACTGTTATCTGCAATAAAACTATTAGCGTAAAAGTGTACCTCTTATTGAATTCAGCAACTATTAGAGTTCGAAGTTTGTAACAGTTGCTGTCTGGAGGCCCGGTCTGTGTTCATTTATAGATTTAATTCTATTAAGCCGTAGGCAAGGTATTGGAACGGTTATCTTAAGAGGACGCCATTTAAAAAAAACAAAAAAAACCAAAACATTAACTGCTTTTCTCTACAGAAAATCAAAGCAGCAGTGTTGATGCACATCCAAATACTCACAGATCAAGACAGTGTCAGACTTTTGTTGTCATTTATTGTACATTTAAACATTTCTCACAAACCTCCAGCAGCAAAAGCACACTAGAGTGTGTTCACACAATGATGGGTGTGCAGCGGCCATCATCACAAGACACAATCATCATTATAGTCATTAAAAGTGTCATAGTTATGATCATTATAATCATTTATACCATTAGCTTTTACCACCATCACCAGTAACCCAACACCATCTTACATCAATCCTTCTCTTAATATTCACACACTCATCATGAAGCAGACTGGAGTCAAACTGTTCAGCACAAAAGTGCACCTGCTTGAGAGTTACAACGTAAAGATACTTCAGAAAAAACACCGGAATAAGCCTTTCTTACTCCTATAATTCTAAACTTTATCCTCAATAAATACACAAGCAGGCTTGTCTGGGTTCATTTGTTAAGAAAATGAACTCAGTGACATTAACTTCTGTGCAACTCGCAGACCTCAGCAGATCTGTGCAAGTTAAAACAGACGCTGAGAAAACCGCGCAGGTGATTGCAATTTGACTCTAGTTTGCATCCTACTGCATGGACCAGAATCACCTCCTATGAAAGTAAGGGCACCGCCCCGATTTAAATGTGGACAACACAGACAACACACATACAATTTCATAGATGGACAGTGGCAAAGAAGGGTTGTCATGTTTGTTTTGCTCATATACAGTATGGATTTCTCAGAAGGAAAAAAAAAGAAATCATTTGAGCTCTTCCTGATCTAAGAGTAATGTGCAATTAACACTTTTGGCCACTGCAGTGATGTGTTTGGAGGACAAGATGGGCTTTAACGACCACAGCCAAAGCTGGATTTAAAATTGCAGCCGAGCCAGGCTGCACAAACAGACACACCCAACCACAAACACACACACACGTATCTTGGTATGTTGGAACTGGCTGACGGACAACAGGCTCTTACAGCAGATTTTGCAGGACTTGTGTGTAACTAATGATAAACAAGAGCACTTGAGGCACGTGGGGCAGAGACATGAACATGACTTGAGCCTCAGGGGGAATTATCAGTGATTTTCATCATTGTGCAACACAGCAGTAGACTTAGCAACATGGACGGCTGCACCGCCGAGCAGACTTCACCCATCCATCACTGCTAGAGCTGATAATTGCCATTCACCTACACATTCAGCTCAATAAACAACAAATGATGTTTAAGTCTTGATTAAATAAATGAAGACTCAAAATGAAAACGGTGGGTCTTTGCAGCATTTTTGAATAAAAGATCGTAAAGTTGATAGTGTTTCACATCTGAGAAGTTATGTCTGATATCTTATATCTGCTCTGAGAGTACGAGTCAATAATATAGGATATTAGGAGAAAATGATAAATAAAACATACGAGTCATGCCTGGAAGCAGTCAAGTATTTCATTTCAACAGCAGAGTGAACAACAACAAAAAAAGTAGGTGTAGTGTAAGCCAGTTTTCACCATAATTATGGGTTTTAGGGAAAGAGCAGAAACTTAAACATGAGCCAACATGACACACTTGATCCTTTTTACCTTTGACGTCTCATATACAAACATCAGTCAGTCGTACAACAATAGCAGCATATTTCTGCACAACCCCTTTTAAAAAAAACTTACCACAGAGCACTGGATAAAGAAGGACAGCACACGGGAAGTGCTTCCTCTTCTTTCACTCATTGTTTTAGATGTATAATGACTGGTACGGGTAACAGGAACTTTCCTCACATCGATAAAGACGCTACAGAAAAGTGGATGTGATCAGAAAGACAAGCTAAGATCAGAGTGTTTATGATCAAATAGATTGTTGCTTTATGTACTTTGTGGAAATAAAAGCCAAACTAATAGTTTGTTAAAATAATGATATAAAAAAACCCAGAAAAAAACAAGAAGGAATTCAGCAGACTTGACGTAACCAGAGTGGATTTCTGGTTTTCCTGAAAGCCAATTAAAGTGCTGTCAAATCACAATTCACAAAAAAAGCTAAGCCAACTGAACAACATTGAGAAGATCAGTTTTCACTATCCTGTCTGGTAAAGAAAGAGGGAAGGTCAAGTCTGGAAGCCCCAGGACAGAGTGCAAGGTGGCCATTGTCGCTCTAAAAAGGAGGTTCCCCAGTTGTTTTACTGGGTGCTTTTCCACCAAAGTGGCTCCAGTGCTTTTGTGGAGCTAAAAACCAAAATTCAAACCAGTTCTGTTTCCCGTGAAGTGAAGCACAAGAAGAAGTACATGAGCTCAGTCTGATAAAATATGTGAAACATGGGACAAAAACTGCAACCAGTGAGGATAAACCATCTCTGCATCGTCATCCTCTGCAAAATTCAGAATACGCAAGAGGGAGGGTGGAACATGTTCGGGAGGAGATGAAAATCAAAGCAGCTCTTTTTACTTAGTCTTGCTCTAACACCAACAATGTATCAGCACTTTGGTAAAAAAAGAGCACAGGGTCCTCCTGACTCTGTTTGGGTTTATCTTTTAAATTGAAGATGCAAATGAGGCCTTCAGTTTAAGGACTGAAAAAAAATAACAAGCACAATTTTGAGAGCAACAACAAGCACAATTTCTAACATCAAACTGAAAGAAACAAACATTTCAAACACCATGTTAAGCTTTCTTTTTTTTTTTAAACACACATATCCTGTGAATTCCCATGACTGATTCATCTGTCGGGTGTCTCTCTTAAAGACGGACGGTGTTGATACGCAGAGGCTGCACGTTCTTGCCGTTAGCGTGACTCTGGCCAGGGCTGAAGTAGGGGAAGACCTTTAGGGGGAATTTCTCTCGGTAGGTGTAGAGCCAGGACATATCATCTGCATTATAGAAAATGAGCAGGCCTCTAGCGTAGTCCAGGAACACCCCCACCTTCTCCAGCTTGCTCTTGACGTTGAGGCGGGTCCAGGGCTCAGTGCAGGCGCTGTACTGATTCCCGTCGTGCATAACAATGCAATAAAAGCCGCGGCTCGGCTGGATCTGGATGCTGCCTTTGCGACTCACTGTCTCGCTGGCCAACCCGATCATCCACTGCGTCTTCTCCGACACCATCACTTCCCAGTAATGAACTCCCGACATAAAGCCCTCTGCGCCCAGAACGGACACCTCCACGTCGAAGCGGCGAGGAGAGTCCTGCAAAGGCTGAGGGTGGAGATTCCCGTAGGCCACGATGGTGCAGTCGTCTGAGAGGATCAGTCTTTGGTGGGCTGTGATGGGGTCAAGGGTCAATGCTGCTGGCACTGAAGAGGAGAAGGAAACAAAGGGAAACACAGTTTTAGCTCAGAGAGTCAGCAGATACTTCAGACAGAAAGAGCCGCCGCTCTGGAGGAACAGCTTCACCGTGTATCCTGGAGAGGAGGGAAAAAAGAAAACTCTCATGTGTTGTGACTCAACAAAGGGCAACAGCGTGTTTCTCAGCGCTTCATCCGTCATCGTCAGGCCCTTGCTGTGTCAAGCATTTTATGCTGAGGCGTCAAGTACACACATCCAGACTGCTCAGTCAATGTCGGATCCCGACAGTCCATCCGACGGCTGATTAAAAGGACACCATCTGATTAGGAGAACCAACTTCAGAAAAGTTTTCGACTCAATTTCCTGGATTTCAATATGAAGTGTTTAGTACATTCGGAGTAAGCAGCTCTTTAATTCATCAGGAAACAATCTGATTAGTCCCAGGCCCTTGTGCATCAACCACTCTTACACACAGATTTGTTCCCAAATCCTACTTAGAAACTTAACAAAAGAATGTGGCATTCAAGAGAATCTGTTCTCCGCTCAGAACAAAATCTACAAACACTCAGGAGTTACAGACATCTGAGGGGACACTCGGGAAAATCAGCATCCGAGTAGTTTCTACTGTTCATTAAAACTACAACAGCGCTTTTGTCAGATTTTTTAAAACAGCTTGTGGTAAATGACAAAGACTTTCGTCATTTTAAAATAGCAGAGAAATTGCAGATCATATCCTAACGGTATAATTTCCTGTTGGGAACTGTCAGTTTATCTAAAAACATTGATGCGAATGAGCGTACACAGTACGGATCCATTCACTCATTGGCAAGAATATCACTCTGTGACCTATGACTCTCAGATCTGCCTCCTAAATGCTGTATTCAATCATTTAAATTTACTCCAACGGTGTCTTTTTATAAGAATTGTTAGCTTTATTAAGAAATCAAGGCCGCCTCCTGACTGCCTGGTTATTAACACGTATCAGACTCACCTGGAGGTTTGATCAGCTCACCACTCGCTCCGTAGGTGCACCGCAGCTTATAAAAGATGTCATCGCAGGTGGGAATTTGCATTACAAACTGCAGAAAGCTTTGTAAGAAAACTTTATCCTGGAACTTTACTATTTAGCTACAAAGATGTTTGTACCGTTTATAAATGCAAAATGCTAACACCACATCTTGTTTTAATCTTTAGTTAAGTTCAAGAGCCTCATACAGTACTAGGCTGGTGTTTTTGCTGGATTGTATCTGGTTGAGCCTGAAATCCTGGGAACGTGTTTGCTTTATTGCAAGGCAGACAGCCTCATGATTAGATCAGTTTATGCTGATTCCAATCGGCCTCCGGTTTGTTATGCTCTTCTGGAGAGGGCTGAAGTTTGTGTTAATCTTACAATTTTCCTGCTATTTGATCTCAATGATTCATCTATAAATGCTGGAAAAAAGCTGACGCTGACATACAAATGGGATTTATGAATGCAAGTAAGATTTTGATCAATATTCCCAAAACATGCTGTAATTAGAGGAAACAGACAAATAATGATCGCACTGACTTAAACTTCTGGTTTGACTTCAGAGTCATAGTGAAAGAGGCAGAATGGACCCTTAACCAGTTCACTTCTATATAAGCACGGTGGTTAAATGTCTAACATGTAATATACAGTACAACACACTCTGTTCTTATCAACCAAAACCCAACAATCAACTGATTAAATAATATTAAAGTCTTATTTTTATCTCAAATATATTTTTCAAGGAATCTGTTAATTTTCTTTCCAGTCCTGTATTTTACTAGCTGTACAGTAGAATGACCAATTTCATTTTCATTAAACCACAGAAAGTGGAAACAATTAATCTTATATTTTGGCTGAACTGATGGGTGAAGATGAACAACCTTGAGACTTAACAGCATGCTTCATATACAACACTGCTCCCAGATTTAGAGGAGGCAATCAGAGCCATGCCCTTTGGCAAAAGATGACTGATGGCTTATTCTTATACCGCACACCCAACTGCTGCAGCGTTCTGAAGAAAAATGAAACACTAGGCTGTGTGACGCCTTCCACTGAACACACCGTCATATATCTTTTATAATCTGTTTTTATCCTCATGCATAAATAAGAGCTTTCAAAGTCAAGTGCTCTCCTGAGTCCTGGAAGGTAGCTTCGTTTCTGTCATATTAACCCACGCCAGGAGTGAAAATGACACAGTGAAGCAGTAATTACAGAGATGGCTGGAGCAGCTGCAGCTCCCAGGCCTGTGGGAGGCCAGGTCTCTGGGTAGTTATCTGGCTTTAGTGAGGATGTAAATCCACGCCCTCTGCAAACATTCAGTTATTAGGAAAGCACATGAGCTCAAACAATTCGAGCTTGTTCCCCTGGCTTACTTTAAAATGAGCAGATTCAAGACGGAGAAGGAAAGGTTAGCCGGGACGGATAGAGGTGAAATGTCTGGCGGCCTGCCAGCAGATGGGACAACATTTTCTGCAGTCAATGAAAACTCAAGTGTTTGTTACAATCAAGTCATTAAAATTTCATACCTTGAGTGCCTATTTGTGTTAAAGGCGAGGTGGGGAGTCTTTGTTGTATCTCTAAAACAGAAATTATAAAATCCTGTGGTTTTTAAAAAAATAATCTCTCGTGTGATGGCTATAGGGAGCAGAGCTGCTCTCAGGACTAAAAGACATATGAACCAAATTTCATATCGCGAAAATATTTTCTTTAATCATGATATACGATATACATTCATATACATTTTTTCGGTAAATATAGACGGCTCAAATTTACGGCCTTAAGTGCTAAATGCACTTTTATTAAAGGATCAGAAGCACTTGTGCAGTAAATTATTTGACTGTAATTAAAGTATATGTGAATTAAAATGATTTAAAAAAAACTTTCAATGGCCAGAACAAGGATGCCGTTGTGCAAAAACCTAAAAAAAAAAAGGAGATATTTTTAACTAAACGTAAACCAACTCCCTTTTTCCCTTTTATATCTCGTGTGACAAAGTCTGGATATATCTGAAAATATTGATACATTGCCCAGCTCTACATCCAAGTCTGATCAATAGCCAAATTCCTTTACTTGTACTTTAACAAGAATTATCCTTACTCGGCTAACTGAGAGCTTCGGCTCGCTCTGCAACTTTTCAGCTGGACTCCAGTCATGATTCAGGCTGATCCGAGACAGTGCAAAGATCTTTTGGTAGAAGAATTGTGGGTTCAGATGAATGGTCTGGATAGTTGGGCTGACATTTGAAATGTTGTTTTCATCATCTCCAGCTTCCTCACTTTGGTTTGGGTTTGGAAGCATTCATGATTTCCCCAATCTGCTCCATCTTTATCCAGACCAATTTTCTCCACTTGAACTGTGTTTTCAGTTGTGTTGTGTAAGGCTAATGGTTTCTGTCTCTCTTCTGGACAGGAGCTCTTTATAATACATTTCACAGTTGCAGGCAACAAAAAATGTCAATATAAAACTAAAGAAAAAGTTACAATTTGATATTTAAACGTAAAGCTACATGACTGGCTGAGTGTGACTGTTTGCATTTCCTTCCATCCATACATCCATTTTCTGTACAGCTTAATCCAAATGGGTCACGGGTAGGCTGGAATCTATCCCAGCATTTTTGTTTGCATTTCCTAAAACATAAAAAATTGTGAACACTCACATGAACACTCAGCTCATGTTCAAGTTGCCTTCCCATACCTGGTGAAATGTCCTGGAAAAGGGATTTCCATATAGTGTACTGTAAGGGCCCCATGTACTTGGATGTTGGGAAGTCCTCATATGTCAGGTTGGTCTCATGGATCTTCCCTTTCATCCTAGGTGAGAAAAACAAATCAGTAAAAAGGTAAAGTTCAGTCAGATGCATTTTAGAAACACAATCTTTCTCAGACTCATGTTTTTTTCCTTCTTCTAAGGAGTCTTGTTTGGGTATTTGATAAAGTGGCATTGTTGACATTGAGCAATGCTTATATTGTCAAACTGTCAACAACCTCAAGCCACATGTAAGAGAAGGGATAGGAGGCTGCAGTCCAACACTAATGAAATATTCAGTATGAACCTCCATGTGAGTCTTTCAGTGAGTTGCACCCACAATGGAAACACACTGCATTCCAACAATTCTCTTTCTGTTCCCGTTATGCAACTGAAAATTACATTTTTTGGGAGTTTTGTATAAATACCTTTTTTTTCATTTGTGAAATACTAGAAAATAAGCATTTCTGGAGACAAGTTAAACCATCTCAGCACAAAAAATCCAGTGCATGATCGAAGATCAAAGGTGTTTGGTTGGATCTCAGTCAGCAGAAGAAGCATAATTCATCTAATGATCAAACTCCAGTAAGGATGATGTAGCTGGAGGTTGTGCATCAACCATAATCTCATGACCACATTGTAGAAACTCATGCAGATGCAAAGATAAACATGTCCCATTACTGAGGCTAAAGAGAATGAATACAGCATCAATGTCATTTAAAGAGATTTTCTATCAAGAATGAGGCAAAAGGCAAAACGTGAACACCCTTCTTATAAAAAACTACAGTCTACCTTCAACTACAAACATAGTTTTCATGTTTTGATTAAAACAAGAACCTCATGAGTCATCGCAGAGGTATAGTACAGCCAGGCTCTGTGGAGGGAAAGGACGTCTCAGTTTCC
>JAVQJG010120995.1:0-10552 GCA_036024015.1 Craterocephalus amniculus
ATTTTTTTTCTGAGGGTTTCTTTCTTTCTTTAATTTTCTCATTTTGTGAATTTATTTTTGTTTTTAATTCTTTCTATTGCTTTCTTGCTGTAATGTTTCTAATGTTTGTATGTTAAGCACCTTGAATTGTCATGTACATGAAATGTGCTATACAAATAAACTTGCCTTGCCTTTTCAAACTCGCAAACACCCCTATGGGTCATATTGAAGGTATGAGCTATTTATTTATTTTGTGGTTTTGATTTGCAGGACTTGCAGGATAAAAGGGACACACAAGCACATACTGCAAGTATGAATGTTGGCAGGATCATGTGCTGGAAGATTTGCGAAGACTCCAAAGCTACAATGAAACATTACCGAAGTGTGTCTGTTTTATGCATCAAAGATAAAACAGTTGGACACTGAGAATTATTAGCACATGCACTAAAATTCTTGGATAAATCGCTCTGCGATTCCAAAGGAAAACTCACTTGCCTTACTGAAAAAGCACATGAATTTTACATGTGACCACCGAATAAACGTGTATTTATGTACAGATATTATTATGATATAACAGTAGGACAATACATGAGGTCACATGATATAGTGTCGCATTACGTGTACATAAATATGTAAGGAAGTCCACTTGCTTGCAGGTTTTGCTGTGGTTTCATGTTTGTGTTTTTATGTCTTCTTTTTGTGTAACATGTTGGACTCCAGGAAGAATAGTGGTGACTTTGCTGTAGCTAATGTGGATCTTAATCAAGTAAACTAAACCAAATATAGTCTAAACACATGGGATCACCTGTGCACACGTGGGTTTGGACCATTTTCATTTCACAAACATGTGATTCACATGTTCTTCTCATTACAAGAGTTCCACATGTGGTAGTGCATGTGATTTTTCTGTAAGTTTATTTTCTGATTAATCTCATCAAGTTACTGTAGGTCATGGCTATCAGCCAAACAAATAACGTATGAATTTAGAAAAATAAACTACAGACATCGGATTGCTGACCTCCAAGTAAACAGTGAAATTCTAACCTAAACTTGTTCCCACAGGTGCGGATTAATCTTACCATGAATGTATAATCCCAATAAAAGGTTTAGTCTCTTTCTTTGGTAAAAGGATTCAACTCATAAGATCTTTTTTTTTATTTTTTTTTAGATCTTGCTTGATAAAAAGTGAATTTTGCTTGTTTTCATCCCAAGTGATCAGTAGAAGATGGTGCATGAATTGCTATACAGGTCTCTACACAGTAATAAACTCATCAACTTAGTCAAATGTCAAGAAAAATGTTAGGAGGACCTTCAGAAACTTGTCTGGTTATATTGTGATCATTATTTGCTGTAAGGGATAAATGTTTTCTCTATAAAGAGGAAACAGTTGATTGTTCATTTTAGTAATTGTTCATGTTTGCTAGGTGACAACTGAATAATAAGAATTTCCATTCTTAATGTCTTTACTAATGTGCTAATACTGCACATACAACATGTGCAGTACTTAAATTATGTAATGCAGCTAAAACATGACAAACATGGGAGCTTTACAATAGAAGGAGGAATTTTTTGTCACACCCCAGTGTTTTTTTCCCTTGCAAGAGAACTGAATGTCAAAAATAAGAATGTTGCGAAGGTACAGAAACTCATGGAAGCCTCTTCGCCAGGCTCCTGGCACTCTGCTAAAGCAAACTGGCAACATTCCCAGGGCTGGGTGAACGAAACTGATGAGCCACCTTCGCCCCAGTTCATGTTTGTGACTGCATGTGTGTTGTTCTCTCCATTTCTATGGTGATGGCTTGTCACAGAAAATGAGGAGGCCCATAAGAGATGGTGTGATGAAGGAGTGGCCAACCTTTCCCATCCCTCCCAACCCCATCACTCCGACAGCTTTCATCTGGAGCAGATTAGAGACATTAGCTATTTCTTATCTCCACACCTCCACGCGTCTGTCATCATCTCACTCCGGTTCCCTCTCTTTCCTTTCAAAAAACACCACTTGCTTCATTTCTACATCTCTGTGCCTCATGCATTCTTAAAATACTCTCCAAGGTGATAAGTCAAAAGGAAAAATAAAATTACTGTAACTGAAGTAACAGAAGAGGCAGGACAACATATTGCATTGCCACATTGTTATTACAGTCTGTTCTTCAACTATTATACTACCATTAAGAAATAACTGGCTAAGATTCAAGCATATAAATCAGTAGACTGGCTTATATTTTCATAAGTACTGGTCAATTCCACTCATGTAAGGTTGATTAATCA
Organism: Craterocephalus amniculus; assembly: GCA_036024015.1. NCBI lineage: Eukaryota > Metazoa > Chordata > Actinopteri > Atheriniformes > Atherinidae > Craterocephalus > Craterocephalus amniculus. The sequence continues at coordinate 2,248 of JAVQJG010120995.1, forward strand.
AAACCCTGATACTTATCAAGCACACACGCAAAAAAAGGTACTGTACATTACAATCACAAGTGACCCCACTTTAACATCCAAACCTGGCTGTGTTTCTGTGTGTTGCACAAGGAATGTGCAGCAGGTTTTCAGATAATACATGACTGCTGCATGCAGACTAAAATAAATCAGCTGCTTATAAACAGACACATACACACAGCTCATAATCCACATTAATACCAGTCATCAATCTTAAGATCATGGCATGTTCCCTTGTCCTCATTGGGAAGAGATATCGCTGCGTGCATAACGGGAGTGTGTGTTGAGGAGCCCCGGGCTGTGATGGGAATTTAATCTCTGTCATCTATCACTATTAAAATAGCTCCAGATAGCCAATGTAGTTCTGACACCAGTCGGACAGAACTACAACACTGTTCCCCCCAAAGACTGCTCTACTGAGGCGGTGAGGAATCAAACGGACAATTTGTGCATTTAACAGTGGCAGACCCGTTCCCATTCATGCTTTTCCATTAGTCAATTTATTCTTTCTGAAAATTAGCACTCGACAAGCATTATTTTGTGCCAGTTGATATGTGAGATGCAAGGGAGACGATGTGAGTCTCTAAAGTGTGTTTAGTTTTCTCTAAATAATTCAACTTAGACAATCTTTTTCCAAAGCCACTTCCCTAAATATTACTCATGCATTATTACCTTAACAGCAGCCATTTCCCACCGTGTGGGCATCCGAGTTTAGCGCTGTCTGTCACATGGCCTTAAATGCTTCGACATAACCCACGTGGACACACAGAAATGCAGACGCACACACAGAAAGGTTAGCAGAAGACAATTGCTTGAGTTCAAGTCCAGCCCAGCTCCACCCGCCTCTCTCACCAGGGTGGGAACATCGGAGCAGGGGTCGGCATGCCGGGTTGGATCGTTGCAGAGTGGCCGGCCTTTGAAGGAGGCCTGTGGCCGGGAAGGGTTTTCGGGAAGGGGAAGTGCACTGCTTGAAGTTTTAAATATCAATGGAAAGGCTTTCTCTGCTATGCATGGCAGCAGAGTACTTTTCCTTTATCTCCCGATACTTTTCTCACCACAACGGAAAGACGATGTCAAAGAAACATGTAGCAGGAATATTTCCAGTAAGGAACAGCCTAAACAACTGCAATCCAACCCCAGCTGGAGAACATGTAGAATATGTTGTTTGAAACCGAGCAATGAAAATATTATGTATCAAGTTAGAATCATCGTAAAATGAGTTGATCTGGAAGAAAGACAATAGATAGATCATGAAGCACATGGACGGGGAAAAAAAAGTCTGCTGACCCAAACTATCCCACGATCTACCAGCAACCTGGTGAAACCACAAGTGGAACCTCTGACTCTCCAGCTGCTTGTTCAAGAACATAACTCAATTATATTCACACACAACTCCAGTGGGGAGGAGTCTGGGACAAACTGAAGTTAAAGCTGAGTGTAGAAGGTCTGATAACAACTAGTCCAGAAAGTTTTGTTCTCTAAATTCAAATAGCATAATTTAATATACAGCAAGGATGGTTCAGAGATACTAGATTTGATGTTGTTACAAGAATCTGTTGAAAATTTCCCTCATTTGCACCCCCTAGTTGTGGCACCAAGCAACACCCTCGTAGAGTCACATCCTCATAAAACATGTCTCTGTAATGTTCTGAAAAACTTTGATTAAACGTGTTTTTTCTTGTGTTAGTGCAAAGAAGCTGTTGGACCAAACCTGATTTTGGACTCATTGTCCTGATTTTCTCATCATCCATATTATCTTATTGAAATTATCCTACTTTGATCAGCTAAAGCAACATCACAAACATTTAATTAAGCTGTTTTATTGTTATCAGCAAGACTTGCACTGAGATAAAAAAAAGAAATTTGGAAGGAATTTGTGCACACAATGCTGCAGAACGAGCTAGAGAAACCTGATCAGGAAACTAATGAAATCCAGACAGTGGCATTATTCAAAATGAGTCGATCTTTCATCACATTCATTTTATTTTTACTTTTTATTTCTATTTTTACTTTCTTTAATTTTCTATTTAATTTTATTTAATTGAATTTTTATTATTCAATTGTGTACTTTTTTTTCTTTATTAATTAATTTTATTTTTTTACTCATCTATTTTAAATTTCATTCACTTGTTCAGCCAGCTATAGGCAGCATTAATTCCTTGATATGTTTCTATATATTATCTCTTATCTTAACCCACTCAGGCAGGGGGCTGGTGCTTTTGTCAGGTGCAGTTGGGTAAGAGGTGGGTTGCACTCTGGATCAGTCTATCACAACTTTCTTGCAATTTAATGATGACATTCGATCATCTGGTTTAAACAAGATCTGATGTACAAGCCCATGACTGCATTACCAATTCATGCAAACACAAACCCACACTCATATCTCGCCATCCCCTTCTCTATTTCTGTTTTCACAGAGCTCTCTGTCCTCACCTTTACCTCCCTCTGCCAAGGCAGCCAGAGCAACACAGCTCTCACCTCTCAGACCCTCTGCTTTCCCGGTAAGGCTGACCACAACCTGTCCGGCGCGGGTCGCCTTACCAGTTTACCACATGGGAGCGGATACAAAGCTGCGTACACAGAGACCCATTCAAAGCCCAGCATATGAAATCTCTTCCTCTGCAGAGATACCTTACACTTCTTCTGCATAATTACATATTCAGCACCCAGTGTTCACTTCCTGTCTGGTCGAGATGGAAGGAAAACCAGCACAGACATAGTTTTCATTACTTATCAAAGGCTTTTTTGTCATTGCATCTTAGACGTTTAAACCCTGAGACTTGAATATCTTGGCAAGAATCAGGGCAATAAGATGAAAATTCAATAAAAACAATAAGAATTATAATTGTAACCCGATGCATTCAGCCAGATATATCCTGCCTTTTGCTCTCAGACAGATTTGTTGTTGAAGGCAATCGGGATTAAAATGGGGCTTCCAATAGAACAGATATCCGAGGCATTCTGCTGTGGCCTGCCTGTCACGTAGCCGTCACGGATCATCCCTAAACCCAACAACAAGTATCAACAGATGCACACATGGAGAACTGAGAGCCTGTATTGTGTCTGTGACAATCTGCTAGTGCGGTTAACACTTGTAAGCAAACACAACATACCTCAGTGACACTGCTGGTGCTCTGCCAAGGCGGCCCTGTCAACTAATCACAGGCTCATTCAGGTTGATGGTTTTTACAGGGTTTTCTGTTTCTGAGCGTGGAAAAGCTCTGCGATCGTTATGCAGCATGTTTAAAGACGATGTTAGGTGGCTGATGCCATCATCTCATTTATTAACTTTCTTGGGGGGTTTACATGATAAACCATGAGTAAATGTTTACAGGACCATGGTATGTAAGACTGATAAATTACATGATAAATGAAATCTTGAGTAATGCTACCTTTTTCCAATCCTACTTTTCTGAGATGTAATGCTTCAAGACCCTTTTTTTCATAAAACACCAAAATGTCCAACTTTCATGATGATGTGCATGAAAATCAGTTTGTTAGAACCGTAAATAACAGCATTCTGTTTTTGTTCATATTCTCAGATTTAAAGACTCATTTAAGATTTAAAACACATTCTAGGCAAGTTTGCAAGAGTCCATGTGCTTTAAAAAAAGAGAAAAAAATATGAAGACAACCTTTAGTAGCTGCACTTCAAACGGTATGATCAGAAGAGTAAAAATATTATTTCCATTTATAAAAGACTATAGTTTTATCTTTATTCTTCAGTAAAGGAAGACTTGGGTTCTAATGTAAGTGATGCTGTGGTAAAACCAGCTTTGGAAAGATAATTTAGAATAAACATTTCATTCTGTTTGTATTTCTGAAGGCCATTTTTTTGCTGTAGGACTAAATAAAGGCTTGTCAAACATCAAGTTTGACATGTTGGCAAGATTTCTGATTTTCTTTTAATTGACACCTCCAGTGTGAGCACTGTCTTAACTCCAGATGCGATAAAAGACATGGATATGGGATATCTTGTTGCTTTCAGCTCCAAAGGTGCCAGATTCACTGAACGCGCCATAAATAAGCTGCTTAGCCATGAACTTACATTTTAACTTATTACATGGTGTTAGGGAATTACTGACAACATGCTTGATGATGAATCATTAAATGTTATGACAGATAGTATAATTACTGGTACATTTACACATTTTGACTCAGCCCATAAAATAGAATGATCCTTGTTTGCCTGCTTCTGTTTCACTACTTTATAAGAACAAAAAATCCTACCAATGCCCCACTAATCAACAGCATTTTCTTCCTTTTTACCAGAGCCATGGCAGAATAAATGTTAATTCCGGTTGAGGAGGCTTTAACACTAAGAACTCTAAATCACAGCGACTACAGTAATATCTACAGCGTGATCCATAAATCTGAAAAATGGGGAACAGCAGTGTTGAGACTTCACATGTGGTTATGATGGGCCATATTTTCTTACTTAACCCACAAGTCAGAGTCAATAAATGCGAAAAGAACCAACTCTAACCATAAAGCAAGACTGCAACGCTATAGTTACCCATGGCTAACTCCGTGTAGCCGATTAGTGAATGTGTGTGTGTGTGTGTGTGTGTGTGTTGCAGTGCATCTCCCCAGGGTGGTGAGGTGGTGATTGACACTGTGGTAATGCCTCCATGTCTCTTAAACCTGTCGCCGAGGAGCAGAGAAGGAGAGAAACATCTGGCTCCCTGTCCGACGGATCTGCTTCCAAAATGATACAAGTTACAGCACAATCCAGAGAAACAAAGACGGCGCTACAAACTCCAAAACTGGTCAGTGACGGCGGCCATCACCGGCTGCAGAGGATCACGCTGCACATGTACCTCACAAATGCCACAACATGCCGCACAAAAAATATTTCTCCATTTCCAGACAGAAAAATATTAGCACAACAGAATGAAACAGCACTTTGTAGCAAATAGTTTAGCTACAGGGACAAAGTGATGCTTCTGCGTATATTTTATTTCTTCCACTTCCTGATTGAAATCTGCCAGATTTGTATTTGACAGGAACACTTGCTGTGGCTTATTTTCTGCTCACAATTACAGAGATGCAACTAAACACAACAAGATTTACACTGGATTGATGTGTGAGGGGGAAAAAAAGTGTCTCCACATGTAGAACTGGCTGTGTATCGAGTCCAGACACCTGCGTACGATGGTGGTGAACCTTTTGGCAAGCAGGCTTGGCTCGTGTTTTTATTCAAGTTCCACAGTTTACAGCCTTGCTGCCCCAGGCACGACAGTTTAATTTGACTATAATAAGATCAGCACGACAGATTGCTTTCACTGCACCAGGCGGGACGCTTGACTTTTATTACAACAGGCATCACTTGGAGACTATTATTGTAAACGTTTAGCTGTGGTGGTGGCCTGCGCCCACCGCACATGTATAAACACTCCAAGCTTGGATTACCAGGCAGCTCCATGGCAGAGCAGATATTACCGTACCAGCAGCACGGAGATGTAGGAAAGATTTATCATGGGGACGACCATATCCCAGGTGTGTGAATGTATACACGGGTAATGGTTGTATCGGAATGATTGGAAAAAGTGAATACTGCCCCGGCCACTGTTTTTTTATCTATGGCTTTTTTTCCCCTCCATTATTATTTTCATAATTGAAGGAAGGAATGCTTGTGGGAACGTCAAAGGTCCCTCACATTCTGCGGCTCTGGGACAGAAACACCCCGGTTCTGACGGCTTCCCCTACAGTGGAGAGGGCCGGAGGAAAAGCACGGTTAGAGTAGATGCTAGCATTAAACACACTATCTCTTCCCTGTGTTATGTCTTGCCTCACTCTCAGTAATCATTTTGCATGCGTGTGTGTGTTTGCGTCTGTGTGTTCTTGCGTGAACGAGACTGTGTGGAGAGCAAAGAAAAGTGAAGAAAACAGTAGATTGTTTTCTTTGGAGTTTGCTCACGCTGCGCACAGACGAAGGAGAACAGATTACCTCCTGACTCATCATGTTCGGTTCTCCGTGAGATGCCACTTATCATCGCCCACTCATGAACCCCCTACACATCCCTCCTTCATCATCACCATCACACACATCAGCTCAGACACACGTAGCTCTGAACAGCTTCAAATAAACCGGCTTTCCAATACACACATACAGGACCACGACACAAATCTAAGGGTCACCTACGGCAGTTTAGGCTCGTTTATGATGGGGTTTCTGCAAAAAGAGCACTTTCCATTCCCGTTCATACACTCAGAAGGGGCCCGCTACGGCTTCATCCTAAAGAAAACAGCTCTGACATTTTTTTTTGCTCCAGTGGTTTTGTGCACATCCCGACACACCAGCACGATAAACTGGCATCTAGAACTAAAATGACTTTTTGATGATCAGCTGGCGGAAATATGCTGATGGAAATTAATTATTTGTGACTAAATAGTGAGGATTTGACAATGTTTTTAGTGATGTCGGGGATTTAAAACCCTGGGTAAACAAAGTTAAAAAAATAATAATAATTCTTATATTTTACTAAATAAATGCATTTCTTACATTTTTTAATGCAAAATAAATCAAATAAAGTCGTAATTTTTACCATTTTTTTAATGATTTCAGAAATATCTGAAGGACTTTTTTTTTTAAAGCTTCCCAAGATGACAGATATGTGAGAGACTGAAATGACTAAAATGCTCGTTCTGTCATGCTACTGACCTGTTGCCATTTAGCTAAATTATTAAACACATGCTCCGGTTGTTGTTGATTTGTCACCGTTATGTGGCCTTTTGTGTGTTTGTGTTGCTGCCATTAGAATCAAAATAAGCAAATATCTCCATTAAATAGTAAATTTCATAGTTTCAAAACACCTTTGTCCTTTATTGATAATTAAGTATGGGTTATTAGATTAACAACACAATGCATTGTGCTTTTATGTAACATTTTACAAACAGGACCAATTTTTTGTTTTAACTACAAGTTGTAATTTAGAGTTTAGCACATCAGGAATTGCCTCTTCTAAATTCCCAGCCTATTATTTTAGGAAAATCAACATTTCTTGACAAAATGAATTTGTGATGGATGTTTGGTACTGTGAGATATCATTAATACTTCTTATTGGAAAGGAAAAAAAACAAAGCAAAAACAAAAATTCTGTCTCTCCGCCAGCCATACTATCCACTTGTCTATTCCAGAGTCATGGTGTTCTAGCATGCCCATGAAATAATTTTTTACAGGACATTAAATTGTCAAGGGAAACTTTGTATTTGGTCTTTAAGTTAATAAAGTGTTATCAATCATCATCCTGTTATTCCATTCAGTGAAATTAATTACAAAAAACACACAAAAGCAATAGGATTTTGCAACGGCAGCATTTAAAACTTGGAGTGGTGTTCAAGGAAGTGGAAGACAAACTGCAGTGAGACACATAATAAAGCAGTAAAGTTTTAAAACCCACTGGTTCCGTCCCGCTGCACAACCACACAAGGAGGTGCTGAACAGGCTCTTTCTTTAGATGACGGGGGAATGTACATGACTGGCATGATTTTTAACCAAACACATTGTTTTTTCTTTATAATCCACACACCTGCACAGCTTTTGGCTGATATCAGCACACCCCCCTGGACAAAGGATGAAGCAAAAAGATGTCGGCTTAGACTCCTAATCGGGTGATTCTGAATGATTGGCATCACTATTCAGATCACTGAATAAGTGAGCGACAGAGGGATAAAATGAGACACTAAAACACCAGCAGCCACAAGGAATTCATCATCATCATCATCATCATGATACAAAACAGTGTGCCAAAAGCCATATCTAACTATATCCTCTGTGCACAACTCCACTACTTCCTCAACTTAATACATTTCCTTTGTTTCCTGTCTTTCATTACTGTATAAATTGATTAATCCAGGTGTGCCGGAGCTCAATCACCACAACAGCAATTGCTGAACACACCTGGATTCATCCGTTTGTCCAGTAATGCAAGACAGGAAACAATTAAAGCTAGAGATGGTAATATTGGAGAGCTAGCAAGATTTGAAAGTGGCACTTCCTGTAAGCTCCACCCCCTCACGTCAATGTACCATTCAAAGCTGTGCCTCTTCCCCACATTCAGACCGAATGGAAGGGATTGGTCAGAGTTTTTGTCAGTCTACAGCTCTGACAGAAGCCTTTTTTTATTCTTTTTATGACTACATAATATATTGGCTACTCTCAGCATGGAAGGGCCAGTTTACCCTGAGTAACAAAAAGTTTTTCTGAACAGGATTACAAGCTGTAGGTTTAAGTTCAGGAAGTAGTGGAATTGTGCAAAGGTTTATCTTACGTTATCCTCACTTC
>JAVQJG010121032.1:0-11911 GCA_036024015.1 Craterocephalus amniculus
CCATCCCTTTCTGAGCACAGTGGAGCATCTTCTGATGCTGCTTCCAGCAGGATGATGCTCCATGTCACAAAGCTCACATCATCTCCAACATGACAATGAGTCCACTGGACTCCAACGGCTTCCACAGCCACCACATCTCAGTCCAATATTCCAGCTTTGGGATGTGGTGGAACGGGCGATTCTCACCTGCAAATGCATAGGGATTGAAGCTTCATCAAGAACAACAGTCTGCTCAGTCCCGTCTTGTAAACAGCCTCTTATTTGCATTTACAGTGCAACATATTCTGTGATTCTCCACCAGCTCCACCCCCCAATGATGGAAACAGACTCATCCAATCAAGCTAAGCTCTGGCATCATACTGTAGACAGCTTGTTTAAATCAGCAGGTATTTAACACATTATGATTTATTGCTGAAGATTTATGACCCTGCAGTTAACTGATGCCACTTTTTTAAAAATGCCTTTTCACTGTAAATGCCAATTATCATTTTCACACTTTTCACACCTCTGACCAGTGTCTGACCTAACTGGAAAATGTTATCTCTTTGATGTAAATAACTTAATAACCATATAATAAGCTGTTTGCTTACGTATGGAAACCCCTAAACTTCATTTATTTTTATTTAAAGCCAGCACTCTGTCTTTCTGGGTAGATTGATTTTCTAAAAAATAAAAAAACACCTCCACAGCACTGATTCTACCATGGGACACAGTGAAGTCAGAAATTAGAAAATGGAGAAAATATGGGACAACTTGGGAGTTTACAAAGAACTGGACATCCAAAACTGCTGAAAATTATGAGAACCGGTCCGAGAGGCTGCAGGGAGTTCTGTTGTTTCCCACAGGTGGCAAACAAAGAATCCAAAAAACGTTGGAGGTCTGCAACCTTCGGCTCCGGAGACACCTTTTACAATGGCTTTTAATAACATCAGCTAAAAATTATAATGAGCTTACTGATGTTAGTATTAATAATATACTAATAATGTAATAATGATAATAATGTATAATAATAATGCAAATAGATATTGTGAAAAATGCAGTTTTTAGCTGTTGTTTCATGTAATAATTTGCACTAAATTTCTAAACATAATGACACTAAAAGTTCCAACAATATTCTTTTAGATCTATTTCTATTGTCATTGATTTAGAAACTATGAGCTTTTTAAAAAAAAACATCCACATCTATAAGCTCTGGATCATCAGACATCAGCTCTTACTTCAGCTTTTTATTCCAGCTCTAAAAAACTGTAATGCCCTCCTATGACTCTGCCTTTGACAGACATGAACCACGAAGGCCCTGCTGGTTGACATGGACATGATGGAGGTTTTACAGTGAAGTATGCTCGCTTCCTATCATATACTACGTCTGGCTTCACTTCTCTCTGGATCCTCATGGTCTCTATAAGGTGGATGTGGGGGCTATCCCTGGATCCTCCTGACTCTGACCACTGATAGAGGCTTCTATCATCATCGGCTTCCTGCGATGGCTTCCTAAGATATTTACCTATAAAACCATTATTAAACACCTGCAAACCTTTTTACCTTCTTCTGCAGCCCAGTTCCTCCTCACACATTACTTCCCTCATTTCTTGATTAGTTGGGCTGCTATCCTCTGGTTTTCACTCATGTTGTTTTTCGCTACATTTCCTACTGTGTTCCAGGTGAATTTACTATGACGCAGAAACCCGTATCTGGATTCTGACTCTTTTGTAGTAACCTTGCATGTCTCAGCTTTCTGTAGAGACAAAGATTACACACAGCCCTTGTAGTTGTGGAGACAGACTTATCTTAAGTTAATTTCAGACTTCAGGCAGAAAAAAACTAAGCCTTGTCAATTAGAACGTGATTATGGTGTCCATACGTACACACTTGTATTAAGTATGTAATAAGTAATTGTGAACTAACATTGCGTGAAATTTTTATATTAAAAGGTAAAAAACAGTAAAACCTGATTGGTGAGATTTCACTAATGCCGGGATTTCACATTGTAGGCACCTAAGAAATAAATGTTTAAAACGATGAGAAAATAACCAAAGGAGAGCTGGTTTGGTTTTTAAATAAATGTATTTTGACACAAGAAAATGATATCTGTTCAGGTTCTTTAACAGGTTTTCATACTTACACAGAGAATGATTTATGCTATAAAATATCACGATTAAAATGAGAAGAAGCAGAATGACTGATGAGGAAAGCAGACGATTGATGTTATTCCACTGGAAGTTCATTTTTACTCTTCACTCCTTGGACAGCATCTGGTGAAACGCCTGATCCACATTTCTTTCCTGGAAAAAAAAATTCATTTAGAAACATGTTGAATATTTCTTGCATGTGGAATGTACAAAGCTGCAGCTTAATTTTGTATAGAAAAAAAGAGAAAACTACAGTTTTTTATTCACTGACTGATGAAACATTAACAGAGTGTATCGGAGATGTTTGCATTCGCTTCAGCTCACATGGTCATTCAGCACGTTTCCTCATGTCCTTAGTAAAATTAGCTTTGGCAGCAGTTTGCTTAGCAATTTAATAAATCTCAGCATATCTATGAAGTCATAACACATTCTCAGTTGAGCCGCACATTTTGATTTATTTTTCTAATTTAAAAAAAACAAGTTGACAAGTGACAAGTAATGTGTAGAAACTGTGACACTCGCAGGGATTTATTAAATAAAATAATTCATCAAGCATCTTAGTGGCATTTCATCCACTGCAGGGTTAGTCTAAACCAGAGGTTCATTTTCACTCTGTGACAAGCATCATGGCAGGGTTAAAAACCCAGAAACAGCTGCCTCATCAGCACTACACGGCTTCCTTTTCTATGTTTGGTAATCTGCTCATTGTGGCATGAAAAGAAACAAGCCTTCATAATCTCCTCACACATTTTATAATCCCACAAACAGAAAGCACTCATTTTACCGCCATGCACACGTGACCGAGGAGAAATGTTGTCTTTTTTAAAAATATATATATATATATTTCGGGCACACCCACTAATGCAAGCAGATTAAAACCTTTCCCAGGACCATTAGTAGTGTTATTAGAACGTGCACCAGGCGTTATGATCCTATTAGAGCCAATAAAAACCTAAGACTCCTCAGACACAAATCTCTGAGCTATTTTTCATTCTTAACATTTTTTTGGTTTTTTAACAATAAAACTGCACGTAGAAGCTGAACTTTTCAGTCCCAGTCACCATGGAAACATTGTTTCAGTACAGTCTCAGCTGTCTGATTATGAGAATAAAATTATGTAATTTTAACGTGTTAGTAGATACAGCAGCATAACGACCAACCAGAAGAAGAAAACAGAATTCATTACTAACAGTACTTTGTAAAAATAACACACAGATCAAAAGGGACCGGGACTTTTCTCATCCCAGCATCATTCTCTAAAGTCTCGGCTTTCAGGAAAAACAGAACACACAACATAAGCTATTTACATACTTACACTTTTTCCTCCTTGTCTCTGCTACCATTTACTCATTTATTACTTTATCTTTTTAACTTTTTTTCTACTTTTCACACACACACACACACAGAAGTTTCTGCTCACTTGTGGATCTTTGGCTGCTTCTGATTAGACGTCGCCCTCAATTTAAGCTCTCTGATTGGTGGAAAGTTGGACAGGAATTGGCTTCATCATCATTTCCAAAGTCCCTTAGCAGCATAGTAGTAATATTTATGAAAGTGGGATTTACAATGGGGTTACCAATCCCATAGTTCCTACATCATGGATTCAGCATATAGAGCAGTGGTGGGGAACCTTGGTCCTCGTTCTGCAGGTTTCTCATGCACCCTGCTCCAACACACCTGCTTCATATGAAAGAGCCACTGTGATTGGCTGTTGAATCCATTTGATTTGAATCAGGTGTGCTGGAGGAGGGGTGCATGGAAAACATGCAGGAATGTGATATGTTTTCTAACCAGTGTAAAAAGGGACTTTGAAGACAAGTTTTAATTGTTTGATTGGTTAATGATTTGACTCAATGAGCAACAACACAGAGTTGATTCATGTTTGTGGGTGCTTGTTGGTCTGAGCTCATCTCTGCAGATCATTTCTGAAACATGCTGATGAAAAGTAGCCTTTTTATGGCAGAACGTTAGATACCTTTTCCTTTTCCACCTCGTTTCTTTTTGTGGACTGCTGCAGCCGAGGACTGTCTGCTGGTACGCTTCACCGAGGCTTTTCTGGCATCTGGGCGACCGCCTTCAGTCCTGGGCTTTGCGAAACCCACCGTGACTTTGATCCCGTCAATTTCACAGTCCTCCATGGCTTCTCTGACAGATCTGCAGGTCTCCTCACTCTCAAATTCTACAAAACCAAACCTGATGCAAACAAAACAAAAGTTCAGGAGTTGAGTAGAAATGTTTCAACCTTTCTATAGTCGGCGACGTATTCATGCAGCCCCACCTCTTTACAACTCCGGAGTTGTTTTTTGCAATTACTCTTGCACTGAGGGCTCCTTCAAAGGCATTTTGAAGCGTCTCAGCCGTCGTCTTCTCAGCAAGGCCAATCACAATCAGAGTTTTTGATGGCTCTAGAGTGGGAAATTAAACATTTGATAAGAAGTTTTTAATCTAAATAAAACCAGGGAGGCATAAACGATCAGAAATGAGTTTACCCTTCACAGGCTTTGCTCTGGAGTCACAGAACTCCACTCTGGGTTGTCTACTGCAGATCTCTATGTTTTGGGCTGACTGAGCGGCTTTTTCAGCCTCCTCCACAGTCGCAAACTCAACAAAAGCATATCTGCAAATAATTACACATTAACTGAGGAGTCTGCAGTAGCAAAAACATCACAAAGTGATACCATGTAGCCACTTACCCTCGTGACTTGCCCCGGTCTTGAGGGATGCTGATACTGACTGCGTTCTTGAAGACATTCTTGAGGTGTGTTTCTTTCACGTTGAAGGACAAATTGCTGACAAATAAGGCGCTGCTTGGTGGAGCTGGAGCTGCAGGATGAACAAGAATTAAATGAACAAGAACATTTAAGTTGCTTGTATACGTTTTGGTGAAACACTGATGGGGACTCACCCTTTGGGCTGTTAATGTCAGCTTTCGCTTTAAGCACATTTGATTCTCCCACGCTGCCCATGATCAACGCTCGGCCTTGGATCGTAGCTGTTCGCTTTCTCTCAAGTATTTTCTTTGCTACTTTTGTATTTTTAAACTGCACAAAGGCAATACTGTTGAAAAAGAAGAACTACTTTGTTTAATTAATCTTACATATAATTTAGATCAGTGGTTCCCAACATTGGGTCCCCCACAGGGTCCCGAGGCTTTGAACATTCAGAGCCATTGTGATTAATGTCCACATTTTGTACCTATTTTAAGGAAAAAGGTAAGGCTATATGTTGTTAATTCAACATTGGCTTCATGGAAGGACAAGACTCAGCACGAATCCAGCATTTATGCCAAGAATCTCACTACCAAAACAATAATGGCTAACGGTCAGATATTTTACATTATGTAACTGTTAATGTTTGTTTTATACTTGCTTATTTTCATCTGTAAAAGCCCTTCTAGGGACAGAGATTGAGAATTAGCTTCAGCTAAAATGTAGCATGTGACATGAGTTCATGAAACATACTTGTCCCTATTCAAATAAACATTAATGAAATAAAACCACAACAGGTGGCACAGGCATCCTCGCAAGAAAAATAGGTTGGGAACCACAGATTTAGATTACAAAGCGGTGACATATGCATTCATGTGACTCTCACCCTTTCTTCGGCCCTTTAGTGCCACCAGGAAACCGAACGGTGATGGCTTTCCGGAAGATTTTCAGGATGTCTTGTTTGGTCGTGTCGTAGGCAAGGTTCTTCAGGAACAAACATCTGCTGTCTCTGACTGATAACAGAAACAAGACAGTTATTAAATCTGAAGCAGAAATACTTCATTCATCCCAGGGGGAAACTGCTGCATTGAAATGCTCCTTGAAGACACATTCAGCAACTTCTACACTACAAAACTCTGGTCTGGACCCGTGTGATGGCACAGTGACATCCATGTGCATGTGGAACAAGCTCCGTGGCAGATTCAGCAAAGAGATGCAAGAAGTCATGATTAAAAGAAGCAAGGAAACAGAGATAATTCAGTGAGTCTGCTGCCCCAGCACACTGCAGCATAAAGGCATCATAACACATCCCCAGCATCCACCGGCAGATGCCCTGCTCCTTTATGGCATCAGTGCTTTTGGTGAAGTTCAGCTTACTGTCAAAAACCAGTTCCCGGTATTTCTAGTCCTCCAGAGCATCCACACCACTGATTCTTCGGCTGCGTTCACACTGTAGCTCAATTTTTTATCCATACGTGACTCGTATCGGATTTTTTAACAGGATGGCAGGACTCGGGCCAACTTCATATGTGGTGCCAAAATCGAAAAAAATCCGATCTGTGTGGAAAGCGACCTTTGTCTGAATGATGTCACATCATCTGACTTTGCAGAATTGAGACAAACGTCACTTGTGTGGAACCACAACCTGCAGTTTAATCAGACTTACAGCAGCTTCCGCTTTAAATAAACCTTCTGATATATTTGCTGTGGTAAGGTGCACGTATGGTGGCGGGTTAATAATCATCGGCTCAGGTCCAGATTTCACTGGGAGATAATCACAGACAACGGGTCACGTTTGGAAATCATCCCAACAGGTTTGGGTGGATGCGGGTAGGCACACTGGACCCACGCAGGACTGCACAGACAGACTTGGCTAGAGTGACTGTGCTTGTGGAAGTCGCAGCAGCTACTGCATAAAAGGCCATTTTTAACATTTCAGATTTTTTTGAGTCTTCTTTTATTCATCAACTGAGCAAAACATTGCTTGTTCCAACTGTGCAAGTATCTCCTAAATGATGAACACACATAAGAAGCTTCCATATTTATATCCATAAACATTATGCAGCGCATAAAATGCAGGTCAATTCAGGGCCACGTATTGGATGGTGGGATTGGATTTCAATAAAAAATTAATAAAAAATCAGTTTTGAGCATTAAAACCTGCAGTGTGAACGTAACCTTTGGTTTTTGGCATGATAAGCTGCAAATATTCTGCATGCTCCAATTTGCCCACCACAGTTCTCTACTCGTTCTCATCATCCTCATCTTAAGCCACGGCAGTCTCATCAGAAAACCTCAGACAGTGAAAGGTGTCTGAGCAGCAGCTGAAGCCGCAGCTGTAGTGGGAGAATCAGTCTTTACAAACCTCACATCCAGCAGGCCAGTGGGGAATTCACTGGTTGCTTTTCTTTTACCTTTTTTGTCCAGAGGAGTTTTCTTCTTTTCTTCATCCACACATTTAACCTTCGCCTTAGCGATCTTCATCGGCTTATCCAGGAGTTTCTTCCCATCCAACGTCAGGGCTTTAGTCAAATCCATTTCTGAGGCCAAATCTACAAACGCATGTTTCCTGCAACAGCAGAAATGTATGTTTCAGTCGTCTGTATTCACAGAACCTGGCTTATCATGGAAAGTAAAACTGAACCTGTAAATCAGATCTCACCTGCTCCCATCTAACCTGACGTTTTGAAACAGGAGACTTTGTTCCATTAAGTAATTTGCTAAAGATTCTTTGATTATGTCAGCGGTTTTAGACGTGTCGAGGTTCCCAACGAAAAGACAGAAACCTGCAGCAGAACAGAAGAGACCTGTGAAGGCAACGCCTCCAAAATGAGATAAGACAACTCACATGGGAGGCAGAAATGTTGGTTCGTACCATTGTTGATGAGCTTAGTTTTCTTTGATGGAGAAGTCTCAGTAGCAGGTTCTGCCTTACGTTTCCCGTTTACTGCAGGTGATAAAAAAACAATTATTGATAATATGTCCATGATTTTATGATCTCTGGTTAGCTTTTTACAGAGAAGCAAGTAGATACATTAGCTCTTTTTTAAAATCTTATTTTATTAGCAAAATAGCTGCATTACTTAGCAATGGCACTTGACTACACTGAGTGGTTTTACAGTACTGGAGAGAAGCTAATAGGCTCCAACACATAGAAAAGCTGATCACAAATAAGTTGCAGTTGTTTGCAAACGTATTTGCAAGAGTAAAATAATTCAAATGCACGTATTGTGCAAGATGTACTGAGACCAGATTTATGTGGAAACATCAGAATTTATCTGATATAGTTTCCATCACCAAATATAAATTAGGAGTGCTATTTAGTCATAAACCACATGTCCAACCTCAACAATTCCCAAAACGTATGACCTAATTGTCCACAGTTGCCTGTTCACACATGTAGGGCACAACATTAGATTCAGCAGAAGAAAGTTCACAACTGATGGAAACTTTCCTCAGAGGTTTGTCTCCATATTAACATGACAGCATCACACAGTTGCTGCATCCATGATGAAAATCTCCCGTTCCACCACATCCCAAAGGTGGAATATTGGACTGAGATGTGGTGGCTGTGGAGCCGTTGGAGTTCAGTGGACTCATTGTCATGTTGGAGATGATGTGAGCTTTGTGACATGGAGCATCATCCTGCTGGAAGCAGCATCAGAAGATGCTCCACTGTGCTCAGAAAGGGATGGACATGGTCAGCAGCAAGTTCAGGTTCAGGTTGGTGGATCAGGATGGATTCAGGCTTTCAGGATGTTCCCAGCAGATTCTGAGCCTAGCATCTGAATGTGGAGCTGAGACTCATCAGACGAGGCAAAGTTGTGAATTGTAGCCTCAGTTTCCTGTTCTTAGCTGACAGGAGGAGCACCCAGTGTGGTCTTCTGCTGCTGGAGCCCATCTGCTTCAAAGATGAACATGTTGTGTGTTCAGTGATTATATTCTGAATATTTTGGCTGGAACCAGTAGTTATCTGACTGCCACTTGTTTTCCCATCATCTGCAACCAGTCTGCCCATTTTCCTCTGACCTGACATTTGGTCCATACAACTGCTGCTCACTGGATATTTCCTCTTCTTCAGACCATTCTCTGTAGAGATGTTTGTGTGTGAAACTTCATCAAGTCATCTTGACCAGGTTTTCATGACTGAAAGTGTTGAGTTGCTGCCATGTGATTGGCTGGTTAAATATTTGTGTTAAAAAGCAGGTGTACCTAAAAAAGTGACTGGTGAGTGTATAACCGCTCAGTTAGAGGAATTTTTTGGGTTTACTTAGGAGCTGATTGGGTAAAGGCAAACTCTTGCATTTAATGTTTTTTTTATATTAAAATTTTGATGATGTTCCAGATGTGTGGTGAAGATCACAGGAGAGATGGTGCTCTCCTTCCCCGCGGGTATAACCAGACATTTTGCCAGTCACCCAACACAACCAGTCCTCACATTTAACCTCAGCAACTATAACCGACTGGATCAGGTCCTCCCCAACCCACAGCTGCTCTGCTGGTAAGGCTGACAGGCCACCCTCTTCTTTATGTGTTCAGCAGTGACTCAGGGTTCATGATGGGTTTTTATGGGGATGTTGCCCAAATGAAACATGTTATTTCCACTTTGACTGTAGCGATTCAGTAACAGAGGGTGCAGACAGCAAGGAGTTCTGGGTAAATATGCCAAACCTAATGAGTCATCTGAAGAAAGTGGCGGAACAGAAGCCTCAGGCAACATACTATAATGTGGATATGATTAAATATCAGGTAGGAATTCACTAGTTTGAGCAAATGTTTAGTTTTAGTTTAGTACTCTTCCATCTGTACATCAAACTTGTCTGTATTTTCTCTCCAGGTATCGGCCGAGGGGATTCAGTCCACTCCTCTGAACCTGGCAGTGAGCTGGAGAGGCGATGCCATCAACACAGACCTAAGAATAGATTATAAATACAACATGGAGGCCATGGCTGCCCCAGTACCGCTTCACAATATCCACTTCTTGGTTCCTGTGGATGGAGGTGTAGCCAAACTGCAGACCATGATCCCGCCCGCTGCCTGGTGAGAATTCCCCACAGTTCCTTCCCACCATCTACAGAAATCCTCATGTTTAGTACTTGAAGTCACACGGTAGACTGAAACAGTCAAAGGTAAAAAAATAAATACAGAAATATGACAATTGTTCAACAAACGAACAAATGGGACATATAAATTGTACCAAAATTTTAAATTGTTTTTTTAAAATACAATTTTGTAATTGTAGTTTTTTTATTTTCTTCTCTTTTTCAATAAGTATCAGATATGTACAGTAAATGTTGTATGTACATGTTTTAAAAGTTTATTTGCCCCAGTGTCGATCAAAATGCTAATTAGCACCATTTAAAGGGATACTCCGACCTCAGAATGATGTGCCTTCATTTGTTTACTCACCCTCATGCTGATTGAAACGTTGGAACACTTTCTTCATATTCATCATGTTGCCAGAGAAAACGGGAAGTTAAAGTTTTGCTTGAGTTCGGCTACAACGATGTTGAATAGAGCCCAATGAAAAAAGTCCACAAAAACGTGTCAATATTCCTCCATACTGCTCGTCCAATGCAGTCCGCGGGTCCTGTGTCGGTAGCGTCCATAATTTACTCACAACGGCATCATTTAGTATATTTTTAGAGCCCAAACTGTTAGCATGTTTACTTCCTTCTTTTTTTTGTTTTTTTCCAACTAGTTTGCAGTATGACCAAAATGATATGTCATGGTTTCATGGTATTAACACCAATACATTTTATCCCCACACATGAGTGGGTGTTAACCACATCTTCCACAGACTGAGAGAAGAATTAATGCTGTTGATGGCCTAAGAATATCCTATTCCATTTATTCTATTGTCATGACAGCTGTACAGTTTAACATCTGATCCAAAAAATAATGGGCAGAAAATGCAAATTTTTTTAATCTTAAGTTTTCATTTGGCCTTTTAACAAATTATAAAAATAAGAAAATAAATCAGTGATTCATTCATTTTCAACCCAACTTAATCCAACTTGGCGTCTCGGAGAAGCTGGGGCTTCATCCTGAACATATCGCCAGCCCATCACAGGGCCTTGCTAGATAATTGAATGAATGATTCAATTGATGAGGAAATATTTTTACTGTTTATTACCGTGTAAAGGCCCATTTATGCTCCCTGATGGACGTAATTTGGGGCGTCCGTTCCAAGCGTCTCCATGTGTCGCTGCCTTTATACTTCCATGCGTCGTCTCTGTTGCTACGGCTAAGCGGCAGTGCTGAATTTATTGTAAACTCTGCGATACGTTGGATTCAAACATCGATTGGTGACACAAACGCGCTGCTATAAAGTTGTTTCTAACCACCAACACACCGTGAACACTTGTAGAACTTTATTTCAAAAGCTTGTGCAACTTCTAATGTTTTTTTCGCCGTCTAAATTCTTCATCTATGGTTTTCTTCTTCCTGTTTATCTTCTTCTTCTTCCCTGAGTTGTTTCTGCTCCACTATGCTCAACACTGACCCTGCGGTTTCCGGTGGTATTACTCCGTTGTCTGCGTCGAGTGACGGATGCACAAGGACCCTGAAAACGCACCAAAAACGCACGAAATTGACGCAGAAGACGGACAAAATTTTCCGTGCGTGTGCGTGTCCGTCATCTGCGTCGAGCATAAATGGGCCTTTAAACTGGTGATAAAGCCCTGTTAAACCCACCGCCCTTCCTTGCTGGTGCCCCTTCGGGTTCTCGCGGTATTTCGTCTCACGATAACTCGTGCTGCACGTGAGTTATTTGACAGCGGTTTAAAACATTGCAGTCCATGCATTCAGGTAGGCGTGGGGGAAGCCTTTCAATGGGATGCTGCAGATGTGATCCAAATCCATTGTCCCCAGTGGGATTTGGGTTTCTAATCACCTTGAATTGGCCAGGTTTTTTGTGATGGCGGGTGAAGTTTTGTTACCTTTTAAACATCAAAAGGAGTCATGTTGGTTTAATTCAGCATTATAAGAAAAGAGACAAACACCAGAATTATGCTATTTCAATTGACAATTCTTTGTTTGAGGAAAAGGAGAAAATACATAACTCTTGAGAGG
>JAVQJG010121039.1:0-11748 GCA_036024015.1 Craterocephalus amniculus
ATATATAAATCATCAGCCAGTAAAATTAGTGTAGTGATGAGTGGGGAGTGCAGTGGAATGAACCAAACACACCCAGCCAAAGCATTAGTGATTACTAATTTCACTAAACCTGAAGAGAAACATTCCTCAGAGTTAATTTGGATGTCACAAATCTTTAAATTCAGAGCCTCTGTTTCATTTTCAAAGATTGCAAATTCATCATTCTTTAAATTATCTTTTTCAAGTTGACTAGGCCTGCAATGTTCCTATGTTGTCCTCTGAGATAAATAAGTGACAAACTTGTAACTAAAACCCAAACTTACTCTACCATAGGAAATCATGGAGTAACAAAAAACCTATATTACAGTGGTCCATAATGAAATACTATAATGGATCTGAACAGTGTAAAGAGTTGACATCTCATCCAGAGTCCTGACATTGACCCATTCAATAACCCAGAATAGTTGCTGGACCTCAGCAACTCTCATGACTGAATAACAATAACTGCACAAGAAACAACACAGTCAAGCTGATGAGTGTTTTAAAAACGTTTATAAAACATTTGCATGCTGATGAAATGATCGAGTGTCATCAAACTCATTTATTCAGAGTTGTACCAAAATGCCCACTGATTTACAAATAAACAAAGGTTGAAGCATACATGCTTACAGTATGTTAGCATGCACTACCAATGTGAAGACAGGAAACACATTTAGGAATATCATTTCTATATTAATTTGTGGATTTGTGGTAAAGTCCAATCTTGTAGTGTACCTAAAATAAAGTTTTACTTATAAAGAAAATCTCACTTTAACATGCAAAGAATATCTTCCGATCTTTTTAATATGAACACACAATGTGATAAATTACAGATAAAAGGATCATTATAGAAATGAAAAAAGATCAAGATGACGTGTTCAAAGTCGTTACCACACATACCTGCTATTTCTTTCGTGTTTTTATGTTAAATTCTTAGATACTGTAGTCCTTTTGTCTGACTGAGAGGTTCATTCATCTTTTCTAACCAAGTGACAACTAGTTCATTTCTTGTTTGTTTACCATTTGCACTTAGAAACCACAGAGCAAGTCACCTCTTAACCAACCAGTACATTAACTTTTACTGGTGAAGCTGTCTGGCCTTTGGTTATTTTTGGGAACAAAGATTAAACCCAGTGAAGTGAGTAAAACAAAACAAAAAAACGTTTTTTTGTTTTTTTTTATTAGTTATGGAGAATACATAGACTGTGAACAATAATGTACAAACCCTAAAACCACGTGACCCATAGGATTCTGATGAGCTGAAAAGAATTGGGCGGTTCATTCCTCCGCCATCTTGGCATCGTCACGAGTCTCGTGACTACCGGAAAGCCCAAAAATGGCCGACGAGAGCGGAGCAGTGAGCGTGGGGTGAGATGATTGACACCCATCAAACTCCGAGCTACAAGCTAACAGAGCTAACCAGCCAACGGAGGAAGGCTTGTTAAAGATATGAAGCGCTGTTAGCGGCTAAAAACCGCGGTTCTGCTACGCTAGGCCTCGTTTTCCCGGATAACTGGCACCTGTCAATCAAAGGGACACGCCCCTAATTATGAGGAACTTTAGGATTAAATAACATCTTAACGGAGGAGTTAGAATTTTTTTCACTCCCCCCACAGTTGTCATGAAGGTAAACCTGACATTTTAAAATAATGATTTTTAAATGATTTTTTGTACCAGGCTGTAAACATGGTTAATTCTGCTGTAAAGTTGGCGTTTTTAACATGGGAGACGACGGGACATTGCTCTGTTTTGGAGCCAGCCCCTAGCGGATGAGGAGGGTACTGCAGTTTTTTGCACTTCCGCATGGGTTTCACTTTTCCTGGCGGGAGGTTGCCGCTTGGGAGAATAACAAGAATTTGGATAAATCTATGACCAGATATCAACAGTTCCATGGCATTGAGACAAACAACACCACTATGAGCACAAACTAAAAAACCGTTACAACAAATCAGCCGCTCACATCCGTCTCTTTCTCTTCTTCATCGCCGCTGCTGGAGGACGATAGAGGCACATCTTCACCCAGCCTCTTTAGCTTGGCCTTGTAGTAAGCCTTCTTCATCCTGAAGGCTTTCTCCTCCTCCCGGGCTGCCCTCCTCTTGTCTCTGACCAGCTCCTGTTCCCACGCCAGCACCTTCATCCTGTTCTCCCACTCCAGGATCTTCATTTGCTGCTGCTCCAGTCTCGTCACGTCCAGAGGGTCGTGCTGCGCATGGCGGTGGCTGATGTCTTCTGTCTCAGTGTCTGACTGGTGGAAACGCTGGCCAATGAGCCGTGAGGTGCCTGCAGATGAAAATTCAGAAAGGGTTGATCGGGAGGAAGTTTGTGATCAGTGTGCAACGTGGTTTCAGTAGCTGATGGCAATTATAATGATGTGGCATAAGGTCATGAGCAGCAAACGCTTGTATGCAACAACATAAGAAAATCTGTTTTTTTCTGTTTCATTTTATTCTTAGTGGTCCCACAGTACCCTGAAGGATTTTATAATATAACAGTTTTGCGACTTTTTCTTTTTGTCTGCATCTTCATGCAAATCCATATGACTTTTTTTTCCTGAGTTCTAGTTTTTAACTTTTGGATGATGATTTCTACTACATGTCGCAACTGGTTGCTCACATTCTTCTGGTTTTCTGGTTAATTTATTTTGAGAACAAAAAGCAAGAGTTCATAGTAAAAGTTACATGATAATACAGCTGACAACCTGGAATACAAAATGCAAAATCAGATGAGTAATTTCACTCTTTTTATAAACTCTGGTTTTCATAAATGGTTCTGTGAACAATCCAGCCTCCATTCCTGTTACATTGAAATCCTTGAAAAAGCACGAGACCCTACTTTGAGTAAATGCTTTTGCAGTGATGCAGTTTTTTATCTTAACAACACATTTACTATGGTGCGCTTTTATTAAAATCCATCTTCCACATCCTCATTAAAATAATAATATGACTGGATTAAGCTAAAAGTGATGCTTTAAATGTCACGACTCCATCTTCCTGCTGACATATCGCACAAAACAAGGTTTATAACAAAAACTTCACTGTATTTCTGAGGCAGCAAATGTTTGAGCATCTTGCAGAGTTTTATTTCTGGCTACCTGGAGCTGTGAAGTAGGCAGCAGGAAATGTTGCATCCTGCAGCTCTGCATTGTGGGAGGTGGAGTTTGCGGAGGGGCTGTGGTGCTGATCTGACCATTCGCTGCCTGTGATTCTGTCCAAGGCTTCACGCTGGAGGCAGATGGCTACTTCTTCCTTGGTGTCTTCTCCCTAAGCGGGAGGTGGAAATTTTGTTACGACATGCAATTTATTCATTTATTCACCTAAGTTGTCATCTTGTTTAAGTAGTGTGTTTTATCTCTATGTTCAAAACTCTACTTATATTAAACAAAACATGAAAAACAAAAAAGAAAAAAAAATGCTGTAAAATATGTACCCGATTCACGCTGCCGTTCATCTGCCCGCTGTCATTTATGAAATTTCCTGCCAAAAAGAGAGAAGGGACAGAGAATGAAAGGGAAGGTCCGAGGGTAAATCTGCTTCTAGAAAATTAACAAAGAGTGTCTCCTTCTGGTAGACACCGGTACAACACAAAAGAATAAACGCTGCACCCAAAAGCTCTTCATATTGTCGCTATTAATGATAAAGAGTAGACCTTTGCTTGATTCCTGATTCCTTACCGGGAGAAGCAATCATGAGTTTGCGTTAATTTGTAAAATCCAACAACTACAATCCAAAGTTCAATCTTAAACATTTTGCATTGACTGAATCTCACACCGTATGTCACAAGTGCACCCAGTTCTACAGCAATCATGTACAAAAAAATATCTTTTTAACTGCTGCTAATTCAGGATTTTGTTGGAAAAACTTCAGGGACTCTATGTCGCTCTGTGATAACAGTATAAGTGACTTAGCCTTTACGTCAACCTTTACTGTATTGGAGACTAACCTTAATACCGGGGAACATAAAAACTAACTTCTCAATTTGACTAAAGATATTTTTTCTCAATTTGATGATCTGACCCTTAAAACGGAACAAAAAACATAGTAGATATATTCAATTTCTAACACTGGGAGAAATTCAGCCACTAAATAAGCCTATATTCTACTAGGCAGTTTAGTGTGTAGGACACAAACACAAATATATTTCAAAGGTTTCACTGAGTAATTTAAGAAGTTCTAATTTACAAAACTCCAAAATGACATTGTCGCAACGTAAATATCACAACATTTACATTAAATTGTTTAAATTCATATTGATTTGTGAAAAAAAAGCAATGACAGCCGAAAGCTGTCTGATTGACATAAATGGACAAAAAGTGCTCTTAGTGTGCTTTTTTAAAAAAATTTTAAAATCTTTTTTTACTCTGTGATGCTGTAGCACGTAAATTTCCACACTGATGATCAATAAAGGTTTATCGTATCTTGTAAATGCTTGACCAGATAAAGGTGACATGATTGATTTTAGTATAGTGGACTCAAGAACAGATACAACCTAGTCCTGGTTCTTAATGCTGATTATTTCTTGTCCATTTGTTTAAGGTGTAATTTCAATTATAGTTAACCTCAATTGAACTATACATGGAAACAT
Organism: Craterocephalus amniculus; assembly: GCA_036024015.1. NCBI lineage: Eukaryota > Metazoa > Chordata > Actinopteri > Atheriniformes > Atherinidae > Craterocephalus > Craterocephalus amniculus. The sequence goes on from JAVQJG010121039.1 coordinate 4,600, forward strand.
AACAACTATAAATGCACTAGTAATGTTTTTGTTCATCATGTCGTATTCAGGAAGATGCAGACCAGTTGATCTGGTGGACTGGGGCTGATGTGACCTGTGAACTCTCATGCTGGACACAACTGCTACAAAGACAGCAGCAAAACAAACACCTCATAAATAAGCGTGTATCGCAACAAGTGCACCTAAATATTTGGCACATCTTTGAGGTTGTTTATTTGCACCAAACACTGAAACTAACTGACCTTCCAGCAGCTTACGTAGCGCTGCTTTGTGACCAGCTCCCCCTGCGTGGCTAGTGAGAGCAGCCTCGCCCATGGTCTGAAGTTTGATTGATTTTCCACAGGCCCTACATCGAGCGAAGTGAATGTCAAGGGTGTCCTTTACCAGCCAGTCCTTGAAAGCGTCTTTTGACAGCCAGGAATCTTGGAATTTACATTTCCCAGGCATTGTTAGCTGCAAAGTTAGCTGGACCGCTTTCTAACGACCTGGAGCAATTTCTTCACGTTCACCGAGTGGTGCGTTTGGGTTCTCTTTGAAGTGTGTAACATTTTTGCTTCCGGAAATAAAATAATAAAAAGGAGACATTCAAAATTACATTTCGGCATAGCTGCAAAGTATTTATTAAACAGTATCTCTAGATTTTCCTGCTGGCATAACACTTACTAACAATAAATTATAAATACTATAAATTGAACAACAACCATAAGATTGATAGTAGAGAAATAGCAGTGGTATTCAAAACAGGTTTTGTAAATAGAATTTAAAACAATGCATTTAATTCAAACAATATTTTAACAAAATAACTCAGAGACATGTTCAATACAGCAATTACGCCATACATATTTGTATGCGTGTCAATGACGGTCTATGACGATATTCTGTAGCCAGTTTTACAGAAAACTGAAACGCAACATAAATCCACCCTCGTTGGTCACGTGGCTTTTTGTGCCAATTAAAACTAATATTTATTTTGTTTGACCAATCAGTGCTTACTAAGCCAGTACTGTACTGTGATTGGTTATTATACAGGAAACAGAACCGAAACACATGGAGTGTAAGTTGTTTTTGTAGAATTGGTACAAAATTATAATAATCGAGTGGAAATCTGAGACATGTGCCACTAGTGTTATAGGCTTTGTGGAAGTAAGTGTGAATTGAATTTTCAGTGTAGTTATAGAATGTACTTTCCTTTCTTGAATATAATCAAATACCATAAAAACGTACCGCTAGCTTTATCTACCAAAATGAAACACATTGGCTGTGCTGAAATGTCGCTTCTTTTTAAAATAGTAAATTAAATGAATCAAATATTTTAACATTTGACAGCTTATGAGCTCAGTCTGATTCATTTTTGTATTGATAGCGTCGTTTTTATATGAGGTTTATATAAACCGTCGTGTTTTATATGTTTATGTAATCCTTAGCTTTGTATCTTTCAGAACCTATAATGTTCTCTATGAGAAGTTAATAATCAAACCAGAGCAATGGAGACAGACGCTCTGGTAGCTCCAATTACTGCTTTGGAGTTCATTAAGGAGGAGTTTTTATTAACAGGTAAGGCTTGATAACTAGCATGGAAATGGTAACTTGTAGCCATATGGGTCAGAGAAAAGAAAGATAGAACTGTAGTCTGTGAAGTATGTTTACATGTATTTTCATTTATTTGTATTTTCTTATGTTTATTACATTATATGGTTGTACGAATAGTATTTACAAAGTACTAAGAGTATTTGATCTTTGTTTTGTTGATCCAGCGTCTTAATGCAAATGCTCTCATCTTCATAAATGTCTTTAAGTGTTGTATTAGGAATTTTGACCGTCTTGGTTGTATTACACATCTTTAGATAGCCTAATTTGTCACCTCTATAATTAGTTTATAATCTGTAATGCTCATGCTTTGGTGGAATGAAAAACACTGCTAGAAACGTGAGGATTGTGACACCCCCATGATTATGTATGATTGTATGTATGATTATGTTTGTTTTTGTGCTTTTACTGTTTTCTTTTTGTAATGTCTTTTTATTCTAATGAAGGCATAAAAGTAAAGAGACCTTGTTCTCAATGGCTTGAATGGAAGTTACATTCAATGAATAATTCCAACCTGATTGTGAACTCTGAAACTCTACAAAATTAACACAAATTTATTCCCCTTTTCCATCTTGGCAGGTGAGGGCCCATTCTTGTCTGTGTACAGCCTCCGGCCCCACCCTAAAGTCTGTGCCTCACTGAGTGTCCTGTGCCATAACAGAATCCATGGGATAAGAACAAAAATACTGGCACAGATCTGTGCTGGACCAATCCACAAGCAGAGGGAACATGGTAAGCTAAAGCAATTCTTGTTTCTGCTGTTAATATGTTTTTTAACTATGTTTTTATTTACTGTCCTTTCAAAAAGAAATATGAGTCAAGAATAGATTATGACAATGGTGATTAATACAGGTTTAATTTTCACTGATTACATGAATAATTAAGAAAGAATACAAAGCAAGATTAGGTTGCTGTGGCTTGTTGAAAAACTGTTTCATGTCAAATAAACTTAATCCCGTCTTCACCTTCATTCTCCAGGACAGCGCTCCACCTCAGACTCCAGCTGCTATGACTTAGCAGTGTTTGGAGGCAAGGCTCTGAGACTGTTGAGGCTCCATGTGGATTTGAAGAGTGTGGAGCATTTCCAGGTTGAGGTCCTCGGTCCCCTCTTGAATCTAGGGGACTGGGTCTTGGATGCACAGTGGCTCTCTGGAAACAAACAGCCCATGCTGTGTGTGGCTGCAGCCCACAATAGTGCTCTTCTCCTGGATGTCGTTACAGGAAATGTTCTAGTTCATTCCTCTTGTCTGGAAGGTTGTTTGCTGTATTCTGCCCTGCTTTTAGTCCATGAATCCTGGGCAGATACTATCGTAGTAGGAGGGACTGTTTTCAACCAGCTGGTCATCTGGAAACCAAAAGGAGGAGATGAAAGTAGCGATTCTGGCCACAAAGCTCCAGTCGAGCGGCGTCTGTCGGGTCACAGCGGCGTCATCTTCAGCATCTCTTACCTCCAGGAGAAAGGATACCTGGCATCAGCCTCTGACGATCGTAGTGTGCGAGTGTGGGGCGTCGGTGCTTTAGGTGGCCTTGGGGGGAAATGTGGCCATTTAAACCCGACTTGTTTAACAGTCCTTTATGGCCACCAGGCCAGGGTGTTCTCAGTGCATCTCTCACCGAGGAGAGTGTTCAGTGCAGGAGAGGACGGGGCCTGTTTAGTCTGGGACTGGGCTGGAGGTGGGAAGGTGGTTCGCACGCTGAAAGGACATCGAGCAGGGGGCGTCCGTGCACTGGCAGTCAGTGAGGGAGAAGAGAAGAGATGGGTGGCTACAGGAGGGGCAGATGGAGGGCTGAGGCTGTGGAAAGTGGACAGCAGTGAGGAGAGAGAGAGTGCGGACGAGGCAGCGGCCGAGAAACTAACAGACCTGAATTTTCCCAGTCAGGGTCAGCCTAAAGTAGTTTGTTTAGTTGGAGAAGAGACTGGAAATACAAGCTGGAGTCACTTTGTGGTTTGCACTGACGCGGGAAAGGTTTGTCAGTTCGCTGATGGAAAATGGGAGACATTATGGCATGGCACGTCTGATTTTCAGTCCTATTGCGTGATGAACACAGTAACGGTGAGTGTGAGAGACTCAGCCTGCACGGTTCATTTGTGCGCTTTGGGAAACCTCAGCGGGTCCCTGCAGGTCTTCCCCACTTCTCAACCTCAATCTGGCATCGGTCTCACAGGTGGATCGGGGAAGATCCAGAGTATTTTTTTCCAAAAGGGAGAAGACGGTGTGTTCTTGCTAGCATCAGGCGCTGAGGGACTAGTCTATCGTTGGCGTATCGAGGTAAAGGTGAATGAAAACTCTTCCTTCGTTCTCAGAGCCAATTCTCTTCCACCTTTCCTCCTGCCTTGCTGCGCTAAACGCTGGCTCACAGCCGCCGTTCGCCTCCAAACCACTTCCCAGGAGGTTCTTTGGGTTTGCGGAGACAGACGAGGGTCCTTACTTTTGTATCAGGAAGACGACAAGTGTGAACAAAAGAAAAGTGACGATGACACATTAAATGACAGGAAACAAGTCGTTGATGAGCAAGAAGAACCTGAGGAAAAAGATGTTAAAGTGAGGGAGCCCCTGAGCTGTCTGTTTGGGATGCACGGGAAACACGGAGTAACCTCTGTGTGCGAGTACCGAGGATTGCTCTACAGCACTGGCAAGGATGGCTGCGTTAGGATTTTCAGAGTGCGCCGAACGCTATCAGAGAAACAGGAAGAGAGCGGAGAAAATGCAGAGAATGACGGGCTTCAGCTGGAAGTGCTCAGAGTCCAGCGGGCCTGCAAGGGGATGGAGTGGCTGGAGAAAATTCTGATCCTGGAATCTGAAATTCCAGAAATTGCAGACGAATGCAAGAATTGGAGAAAGACAAGGCGACTGGATTTGACAGAGAAGGTGGAGGTTGTCGGGGTGGGAGAGGTTGATGAGAATTTGAGAGGAGAGGTAGTAAGCGGGAGAGAAGCTAGGTTTGTCATTGCGGGATTCCACGCGGTCCACTTTGTCGTGTGGGACCCTGTGAGGCAGGAGAGGCTGATGGCGGTCCCCTGCGGTGGGGGGCATCGCTCGTGGAGTCTCTGGCCGTCACATATGGGGATTTGGCCCGGGTACGGAGCTTTGGTCTTCATCAAGCAGGGAGCAGTCCTCGCTTCACGACCTCCGGGAGAGGCGTCGGGCTGGGCGAGAAAATCAGGAAGTAATAGAGGATGGAGCTTGAGAGAAGGGGTGCATGGGAGGGGGGTTTGGTGTGTAGCCAGGCTGGGGAGGATAGCGGAGTTTGGCCATGGTACTTCAATAAAGTCATCAGCTAATAGAGATAAGAATGAAGGAGGTGAGGTGGAAAGAGAGGAAGGACATTGGGAGATAGTGGTGACGGGAGGAGAGGACACCAGTCTGGCTGTCCTGGCAATACGTCCACTTTCTGGCACTATCAAGGTTCTCTCAGTGATTACTGACCACATCTCAGGGGTCCGTGCCGTGGCAGCAGTAACACGTCCAGACGGAGGGACGGGAAGCTCACCCAAGTCTTTCTCCGCCCTGCTCGTGTCGGCTGGTGGCCGGGCTCAGATACAGTGTTACAGACTGCTGGTTGTCTGGGACGAGCAGAGGTCGGCGCCGTCCTGTCAGGTGATCCAGGTGGCGAGCCACCGATTGGACGAACAGTGGGAGAAGAGGCGGAACAGACACAAGACGGTGAAAATGGACCCAGAAACAAGGCAAGCTTTACATCCTTTTATCAATCAGTGCATCTGGGTGACGTCTGGTTCTTTTCAAAGATTTGATTCTTTTGGTTCGGCTCTCCTAGAAGAGTCAGCTCGCTCTGCGCCCAAATGGTTCTTCCGTTAGTGTAACTTAGAGCTTCTATTCTGGTCAGATTTAGTAATGAATTGTTTGTATGTTGATAAGTGGTTTTTAATATTGAACTCATGGCCACTAGGGGCGCTAAATCTGTCACTTCCTGCTGGCCACACGATACTTCGGCAAAACTGAAGGGTTTCCATCAGTATTGTAGAATTTTCTTTCTATTCGTTCTGTTACTTATTTTATATGTGAATTATAGGCAATTCATTTATTGCATGCAAGCCAGGCTCACTCACACAATACGTTTACCAAGTCTGTATTTTTGGTCTGTAGCCGATTAGCTTCAACTAGCAGCATTTAGCTTCTACTGAACACCTAAAAAAAGACACATACTGCCAGACAGGCGTATACTGCAACACTGTTTGCAGTGGCAGTGGTCAGGTGCTCATAGAGGGTAGAGCAGGTGACCCCATGACCCCAAGTTTGGTGGTTCAAACCTCACTCTCACACCAGTCAACTGTGGTTGTGTCCTTGGGCAAAGCGTCATTGGTTGTAAGTCTGTTTGATAAATGTGTCTGCTGAATGACTGTGTATAGTATTTTGGTTTGTTTGCACATCAGGCAACTAATAACACTGAGGCAAACAGAGAGTGGCTTTTGCATCCACTCGGCTCTTTCAGCAGATTCCGTTTAGCAAATTCTTTGCCAAGGTCCACTCGTGTCTTTCCTCTGGAGCGATCCCTTTCCTACTTTCTCTTCCAGACCACCTCAGACACCATTTTTACCTTCTTATATCGTTCAGCCATTACAAACTTTCCATCAAAGGAGGAATAAGTAGCACATAGCAGAGCCCTCTGTGTTTATAGAGGGTAAAGCATTCATTATTACTCACATTAGGTTAGTATTTTGGTACTTACCCATTTTTGGAAAGTGAATTTCATAGAGATTTCTTCATTGTCCCGGCCTAATGCCTCTTCATTTTCTATTTTAAATTTATCTCTTAATCTCCTTTAGAAATGCCCCCAGTCAAGTTTTACCAACTATATGTTTGTGTGTTTTCAGGTATCTGTCCATCGAACTGGTGGAGGAGAAGAAGGACTGTGTCCTTGTGGCTCTGTCCTGCAGTGATGGGGCTGTCAGGTTGGTTATATATTGTATATTCTTACTAATCTGAAACTGGTTCTTAGAAGCTGAAGAAAAGCAGGATGTGATTAAGCAGTGGTTAAGCTGAAGTCGTTAATGTGTTTTTTACTTAAAGGGACTTTATGTAATCTTAAGTTTTTTTAACTAGCGACTGCCATCTATGGCTCTTAGCAGCACTGCAGCCTCCACAGTACACTCGTGCATCTCAACTTGGAGCTATTTTCCAGCATGAAGTATGATAATTTACTCACCCAGATAGTTTTGGTGTAACTCGAACTCCTTTAGCAGATATTTAGATCCACTTGCGATCAGCCTACATCCAATATAATGGGAGTGGACGGGACCAGGGGCTGCACGGTGGTGTACTGCGACCTCACAGTATGAAGGCCGCGGGTTCGAGTCCCAAGTTGGTCTGATTCTGGCTGAGGAGGGGTTTGACACTGTGGCCTTCCTGTGTGGAGTTTGCATGTTCTCCCCGTGGGTTCTCACCGGGTACTCCGGCTTCCTCCCACTGTCCAAAGACATGCAGGGCACTCTAAATTCTCCCTAGGAGTGAGTGTGTGTGTGAGTGGTTGTCTGTCTCTCCGTGTTGGCCCTGCGACAGACTGGCGACCTGTCCAGGGTGTACCCCACCTCTCCTTGACAGC
>JAVQJG010121044.1:0-12986 GCA_036024015.1 Craterocephalus amniculus
TGGCTGGGGCGCCATCTGCTGGCAGGGCGCAAAAATTGCAGAATGAAAAAAAAAACGTCAATTAAATGTATAAATGTATTATCGAAAAACTCTTTATATGAACTCATACATAAATATACCCTCGAAAGGCATAAAGAAAATAGTGCAGTCCATTAAACATGCCTCTTAATAAGACTCTTATCAAGAGGCATGTTGGGCTGTGCTGCTCTACCTGTCCTCTGCAAGGGAGGGAGGGGCGCGAGCCAGCACGGCAGGAGTCAAGAGAGGAGCGGTCATAATGGGATAGCACTCTCGCCTAGGGCACTAAATAACCCAGAGCCGGCCCTGGTGGTCACATGACTAGAAAAGCACTATACAAGTACAGTCCATTTACCATAAGACAATTAAATTCCCAACCTGTTGGGATTGGTAGATTCCCAGCAGTTCCTGGGAATTTGCCACAAAATAAAGCATCTCAGGAAAAAAGTCACCTTTTGAGCTTTACTATAACTTTAAGTCACACAGGTGTGACTCATCAATAAAACCAAAATACATGAACTCAGATGGAAAAGAGCAAATTAAAATGAAGGGATCGCTTCAGCTTGACCTCATGGGTCTCTGTGGCTTATGCTTTGTTTATTTAAATGTGCCTTGATTGCTTTGATTTGTGGTTATGGGAGATTGGAGAAGCTTTCCAGGGTCTCCTTATGCTATAAAAGGTTTGCCCTTTCCATGGTGGGGCTTTTATTTCTTGCCTTTGGTGCCTGGCAGTTTGTTTAGATCTAGGTTGTCTCGTGTGAATCCCCTCACATCCGCAATGGTGCTCCTCAAGCCGACTGTAACACAAAAAAAAAACAGCAAATAAGTAGATAATTTTGATGAAATCATTATTTTTTTCCTCTCATTCTCGGTTGATTATGATAAATATTAACATCTTTTTTCAGAACTAAAACAATGTCAGCCAGTGTAGCTCGTCTCTACTCTAAAGTTGATAGATTCTGCCAGCAGAGGTCGCCCACTAACCAGTCATATGTAGGAAAGATCTGTTTGTCACAAGCTCTCTCAATTTAGTTGCACTAACACAACCGCTGTGAGTTAGAGTTTCATATCGTGATTAAAAAAAACTACATTTACCAATACAGAACTTTTTTTTTTTTTTTAACATACTGAAATAAAAATGATCTTTTACACTGTTTGTTTATCCTGAAGAAAGTGAACAGTTATTATCCTCCTTATGCAGATTTCTGTGCGTAATAATTGCCCATTATTTACTGAGTTTATTATTATTAGTAGTAGTAGTAGTATTCTTTTTTATTGAACCATGAAGGCCCCAAAAATATACATTATCTCTTCTTCACAGGAGTGTTAAGGTTTTGGTTTCGCTACAGACCTCCAATAATTGGGAGGGGAATCCTGTACTGTAAAAAAGAAGAAGAAATATCATTTAGAAATACTACGTTTTGCAGTTGACTTTTGTTTATTTACTTTTTTCTCATTTACAGGTGATCAAACACATCAGGTACATAATTTACTCTCTGGCCGAGTTCTAATATGCAAAAAGTTTTATGCTACCATCACGCTGAAATTATATTCCCTTTTTTTTTACACTTCAGAAAAAAAATCTGATAGTTGTGGAAAAAGCATAAATTGTGCTGTGGCTGTTTAATATTGCTCATATTATGCTTCCTGAAGCAATATACTGTTTTATCCACCTCATAATGATTTCCTCAGATTTTAATAGATCGTCACAGCAATCATCGTAAGTCTTTCATTCCAATACAACATGATCTTTTTAATTTTACTCCCTTCAGCTACGTTGGAAACCTTGTCAGAACGTGTACGGACAAGTTTGCCTCTGAGTCACTGACTGAAAGAACGTAGAAGAAATTGTATTTTTTTTAGATTAGCGCGCTCTGTTGAGCTCAAAGCCACATCACCTTAGCAGATGTTCACTCTCCCAGAAATCGATCATTAAGACACATTTTACAGCCCGTTGAACTATATGAAAAAGTAAAGGAAGCTGCAATGTGGAACAAAAGTGTCAGGAAAGAAATCAGGTAGAAAAGTACCCACTTGAGAATTAATAACATAATTGCAACTTTTTCAAATAATGTGGTTAATTTGAGCTGCAGCTCAGACTCTCAGTGACACCACACAGATACAATTAAAATGTATTTCATTGTGTCTTGTTTAAAGCTTGGCTGTTGTGTCCTTGTGCTGACAATTAGTAAAACGTTTCCACATGAAAATAGACAGCAGGTGTGAATAAAACCTGATGAGAAATAGAGGAACACAAAGCAAAGGGAATGTGAAAACACGCAATCATGAAAATTAATAATCCAGAAAGATTCCGTTCAGTGGCATGAAACATCATTTCTCTAATAATAAGATGATGGAGTTTATTCTGCAACATCTTTTTATTTTTGGCCACCCGCTCTTTGAGTCTGTTGCTAACACTCAACAGGTTTAACAAGTGAGACTGAACATCTTGGCATTTAGAAGGATTTGATCAACAACTGAAGGGAAGTCAGCGTCAAAACCAGCGTAGCTGGCAATAAATTCGACAAAAACTGAGGCATTTCAATGAGAAACGGGACAACTTCTGAGCCAGAACACAATAAAGTAATTAGGATTAATCTTCCAGGGAGGTGAATATCTGCAGCTGGCAAAGCTGCAGAGAGAGGTTCAAACTTAAATTAACTGCATGTTTTGTTCGCTTTTTTCTTCATATGACTATTCATTTCATAAAATTTTCCATTAATTTTCTTTTGAGCCCTTTGTGTCTTAAACTTCAATGGAATAAAATGCTGCATACAGTCATACATGGAGATGATAGGGTTAAATATAGAGCTGGAAATATATCACTCTTTACAAAACTACACATAGCTTACAAAAATACACACAAGTGGCATGATCTGAACCATTGAAGGGTTTGAGGATATCCCTTTTTGATCCAAATTCATTAAACCGCTGAAGTGTCCTCTGCATGTCTCAGATGAGATGCAGCACAAAGTCCTGCGGATGCACAGGTGTCGCAGCACAACGGTGGCAGTGCAAACGGGAGAAACAAAAAGACAAAACAAGTGGCGCTGTGGGCGGCTGCTCGGAGCTTGTTAGGAAAAGCAATCAGCTGTAAATGTGTTGAACTGAGAATCATATTGTAGGAAAATAGACAGGCAGATGGTGCAAACGACAAGGCAGTATGTTTGTTTTAATCTGCAGCAGAGGGAAAAAAAACAGCCATTTTGTTTTGTCTCTCCCTCACATCCCCTGCACAAAAAAGTCTTTGTGCAGAAGCTGCCTGCTGTAAAATCAGCACTGGAAGTGGAAGTTTGTACCATTAGGGTCGGTCAGTGCACGTGTTTCCATGTCACTTTTCATCTGGGGCCTGCGCAGTCAAGTGCATGAAGATAAATTGTCTCATTCAAATGTTGCAAGTTTCCTCCTTCCTCCTCTCCCAGTCTGGTGGAACCTCATACAGGGTGAACAAACTGGTACACCAGTCTCTGAGACACGTCAGGCTTCCGGATGATGCCTTTCTTGTAGTACTGACGAATGGAGCGGCTCAGCTTGTCGTAGTTCATTGCAGGCCGATTCTTCCTGAGGCCCCACAGTCTTGCCACATGAGCCGAGTCTTCAATTTTAAAAATACCTGGGGGGAATCACAAGAGGTTTCTCTTTAAAAGAAGCACGCAACAAAATGTGAAAAAATGCAGATACTGGGAAAAATCATTTAATCTTCTCTAAGAGATGAGAGTAGCTAAGATATAAGTTTAAGAGAAAGCAGATAGCAGTTTCTGTCAGGTGAAGCAGACATGAATGTAATGATGTCACTAATTTAAAAAACAGAATATACCTGATAGGAACCTGTGGATAAGTCTAACGTAGTCAGTCCAGAGCTGTCCATGGCAGCGCTGCAAGATGGTGTAACATAAAGAGGCTGCTTTTTTTTCTATAGCTCATTGTGGTGTTATATCATGTTCCAGTTGTCTTTTAATTCTAAGCGGTCAAAAGTAAGCAGGTAGTAGCAGGTAGCAGGCATCAAGCTGCACCAACGCTGAAAATTTGGCGATAGGGTTAAATAAACCACACCTTTTCACAAACAAGCAACTTTTTTCTGTAACTGTAACTTAATGCACACAAAATATATCATAAAGAATTTTAATAAAGGCAGCAATGGACTCCATGTGGTTGCAGCCATCTTTAAATCTGGGATGTGTGAAGTTGTACAGTCCTCTGAAACTTATGAGCTGGCTATTCGGAAAAACAAGATCACTTCTTGATTTCCGAAGGAGCGATTACTGTAGGTATCAGCAGAGATTTAACATGTTTACATGTTTTGGACTACCTGTGTTTACATTGTCATCTCTTTTGTAACCGTGGTAGTTGGAAATAGCCAATGTGCTGCTCTTTTTAGCTACAAGTGACTATGGTTACCTTCTATTACACGACTCATGTGCTCTATTGCAGCAGGCAATAGCGTCTACATGGAGCAGACATAGAGGAAGAGTCTTTTTATTTCACCACTGACACAGATGGGGAATGACTGCACAGCAGCGTCACATCACTTCTTTAAATTATGCTTTAAATATTGCAGTTTAGGCGGGTGCTGAAAAATGTACACTGTGCAAACTAATATTGCAATGAAATTACATTTGCAATATATGTGCAGCCCTACTGCCACACTACTTAGTAACATGGATGGTAGGATGGTGGGGATGGCCTTATAATGCAGTGTGTCACAGATGAGGAAGTTCAAGTCCCAAAAAATTCATCAAAAAGCTTTTTGCCTTTCTACCTTGCAGGGAGTTGCAGTGGGTTGGACTTTAAAATGTATAAACAGATGGTAACTTTTTATAAATTTTCTCGAGGCAGAGCTGTTGAACCTTCTCTGCTGGTCGCCTGCAGGCGTTGAATTGTACCTTTTTCTTTATTGAGCCAGCGGATGCAGCGTCCGTAGTTGTGAGGTTTGAGCAGGAGCTCTCTGAGGAATTGCCACAGGTGAATAGGTTGACCTGAACAAGACGAATCGGCCTCGGACCACAGCTCCTCACAACCTGCACAACCAGTCAGAAAGTCATGATTCATGCTGAAAACACCAAAAGTCCACACATCCCTTTAATCTGGGACTTATTAGTTGTTCTAATAAGTCAAATGAATGGTTTATGGCTACGTGTAAAGGATGCACTGTGCATTAGATTTATGTCCCTGACTGTCCAAGTGTGAATACAGCTTCCATTAAGTCAGCTTAATCAATCCTACCTGCAGTTTTGGTGTCTCCAACTGAGCACCTCTCTTTCATCCAGGCAGCTGGAAATTAAAGAGTGACAGATAATTAACTAGGAGACATAGCTGTTTCTTTAAGCAAATGAACACTGGAACCTCTTCAGCCAACCCAAACGTGTACAAATAAAGCTCACACCATCCAAACATTAGATAATAAAGTCATCACAGGTGGTGCAGCAGGCTGGGATAAATAATCTCCACTCACCTGATTTCCATATATCCAGGTGTGCATGCAGCGTGTCCCCACACTGAGGGGAGCGTTGACGAAACTCTTCCTCACTCATGGCACACAGGTCCTTTCCTGTCAGGTCCTGGAAGGCCTTTCCCGCATGGGGCAGCCTGTACAGGTGTTCAGTCCACAGCAGCCACTTCTGGACGTTCCCCGTGTTCCACTCGATAGGATCTGTTTGCAGACATTAGAAGTGTGAAAACTTCCACCTGCTGCTATTGCAAATGACCCTTTTTTCTTTGTTTTCCAGATTGGTTAACGTCATATATAGTCATACTAAATCATTTTTTCTCAGCTTTATACTGTCTGTATATGGTTACACATAATAAATCCCCTAAAAACACAAGGTAAACATACTTTTATGCCAGCGGAGCTCTAATCAGGAGAACAGATGACTGGGGATTGCACAGTTTTATAGTTGCCACCGGCTTTACAGTACAGAAAGGAAAAAAAAAAGAAAATGCTTCCTCTGTTTGCTATATGAGACAGAAAGACCTCGCCTTTAAGTCTGTTTACACGTCTGCTGGCAGGAGAGAAGCATCACTGTCAGAATGCACAAGAACCCATTCAAAAGGTCAGGATTAAACAGATCCTGGAGCAGGCAAACACCGCTTTGCGTCAGTGAGGATATGATTTAAGAGATCTGTCATCACGCTGGCACTATCCACACAAAAAAGTGTTGATATTAGAATCAGGCTCCAGTAGCTTAAGTCTCTGAATCTATATTCCTTCATTTGCAAATAGTGAGCAACACTTTTTTTTTCTTTGTCAGTTATATGCGTTAATGCATTAAAACACCTGAAAAATGACTCCCCGCAGTAGCAGGTGTTGGGGGAAAGCTGCCTACCTGGGGTGATGTTGAGCAGTTTGCAGGCTGTCTCGATGTCTTTCAGCACCTCTCCCACAACCATGCTCTGCACCTGTTCCAGGGATCGCTCCTCCTCTTGCCCCTCCAGCCCAGGAGAGAGTCCCTGCTCCTGGCTGTCGATGACCGGGCACTGCTCGGGTTCCTCCCGGCTCTCCATGCGACTCATGGGTACAGCCAGCGCTGTGGAGGCCTCTGAAACTTTCACCAACCACGTGGCATCTTCAGTGAGCAGCATGTCAAAGCAGGAGAGGTAAAGGCCTGGCATCCCGCGCTCCACAGCTTCCATGCTTGGTTTAGTGTCCCCTATGTCCCAGGGTTCTCCTGAGCATCTGTTTCGCTCCAGGAGGGCAAGGGAGTCCTCAGTCATGCTGATCCGGGGCCCGTACACTGCACCCTCTGATAAACTGCCCATCGGGTTTGACATAACTGCTGGCTGAAAATAAAGCACAATAGAGAAGTCAAGTTAAATTCCTAACCATATGAGATGAGAGATATGCAAAATGTCTTCTTATTATTCTGAATTATAAAAAAAAACGACCTTTCCCACAAATAGTTTCATGCAAGTATAAATTAAACCTGCAGCAGAAACTCCTCGTTACCTTGACTGATAGTTTTTTCTTCTCTTGCCGTTAAACCAGCAAAAGCTTTGGAAAAGGCTGCATCAGAGTTCGGCATGTCTTATATAAAGAACTAAGTGGTGGTCAGTGCTTTATAAGGAGCCCAAAGTCTAACAGAGACACTGGGAAATGACCCTCAAGAGAGTGAAAACACACAGCGCAAACAGGCATGGGGCAAAATGGATTTGACTGAGTCTCTTATTTGTGGGTCAGTGGCGCAGAATGGTCAGTATCTTGGGGGTAGGTGACTTGTATTGAGACCCGAGGCAGAGCTGCCGCCTGCCTGGGCTTTCAAGGTGCCGTCTCCGCAGCTCCTCTGTCTCCACTGTCAGCTGGAGATTTAATCAAATAGAAGTACGATATGACAGAAGAACACCTACAAAATCTGCTCAAAACTTCTCGTTTGAAACAAACAACAACAAAAAAAAGCCATCTTCTGCTGTTGGAAGCCTAAAAGTACAAGTGAAACACCTTCTTAATGAGGTTTCTTATCAAAGTAGGACTTTATGGATGCAGGTTGCACCACAGGTGTAATCTTGCATATGGTACCAATAATGTGTACCTGCCACAGCTGGCATACGGAATGACACATTGCTGCCACACACCATGTTATCAGTGGTAAAGGAAGTTTGCTTCCACACAGCACATGTTCAAGGAGAGTAATGACTTGATTTGTCAAAAGAGCAAACCATTAAACTACCATAAAATTTGTGAAATGATGGATGAGGTCAAACAGGAAGGAGAGCAAGGACAAGTCTAACATTGAGTCTAATTTATTTTACTTTAATTTACCAGAGACTGAAATGGATTTCTGTTGGATTGGCAGATCTTGATGAAGCAAAGTCTAAATCTTCTTTTTAAAAATATATTTTTTTGCAAGCTCAAGAATGTCTCAAAATGCATGTCTCCAGTTAGATGAAGTACTCATCCACCCATGACAAAAAAGATTGCCTATCTTGTCCCTCTTCCTCAACCCCCCACTGCAAAACCTCCCCCCCTGCTCTTTCTTTAATCTCCAAACTTCTCATAAACTATAACCCATCCTCCCTTTCACTCCATCAGGAGTCAGATTAAAAGCCACTGGTATCCCAGCCTGCCACTGTGTGTCAAAGCTGCCTTGCAACAGCTTGCGCTAAACCCATTAGCAAAGCAAATTTAGGCATATTACCTTCTTCCAAAAGGAAGAGGGAACTCGTGAACAAAAAAAAAAGAAAAAAAAAGACACAAACTCACACCCCCGGGAAGAGAAGGATTAAGACCCTGACTGATCTCTAAATGAGTTTGGTCAAGATGCTGATATTCATTTCAGGAGCATTAGAGCTCGCTCCATTTACTGAGCAAAGTCAGGCTCTGACACTGAAGGAAAAGACTTCCCACCTCGTCAAGCTTTTTTTTTTTATTTAAAAGTACGGCCTCTTTTAAGATGAAGAAGGTGCTTTATTTGTTATCTGAAGCAAACCAACCTACACATTACTTACTCTGTAGAACAAAACTCCAAAAACTGATGTGAAGAGCTCCGATTATTATTGGGGCACAAGTGATGATTTTCCTGAAAGTAAAGGTGGTAAAAGTGCAAAGCACAACCAAACTAGCTTAAAATTAACCTGCGAGCTGATTCATCACTGCTGCTGAACAGTTATGTGGCAAAATGTGTTTAAATTAAAGTTAATGAGTACGTATAAAAACAACCAAAAAAGTCCGTTTTTGTTTAACTTGGATGCAACGATTTGAACTCTACAAGAAAAGGCCATAGATGAGATCTGAACCCATCTATCTAATGGTGACCAAAATGTTGGCAGAGTGCTCGGCTGGTGTTATTTGAGTCTGGAGTTCAGGGAGTGTGTACAGCCAGGCGTGACTGTTTGCCCTGTGAGTGTTAAAGAGAGACCTTTTTTCTTTTCCTTTGTCATTGTTTCTCATGGGAAACTTGGACTGACTAAGGACGTTATTGTTCCAAGAACAAGGATTAAGAAAGGAGTTTCATTTTTGTGTGCATCTTTTTCTTGTCCAATATGACTATTGGAAGAAAGCCTGTTGTGTGGAGGTATTTATTTGGATCTGTGGTGTGCTGCTTTAGGCTATTTTTTTATGGCAACGGCAGGTGCTCTGTACACATTATAAATTCAGTTCAGATGTAACAAGGGGCTGCTTTTAGGTGTTTGTTTATTTTTTGAAGAATTGGATTTATGCTGCCTGCAGCCTCACAATATCTCACAAATCTCTTATCTTTCCAGTACTGTTTACCAAATCGTATTCTTTCTTCCCACTCCTCCATGGCATGTATTAACTGCCAGTGGGGGATGGTGGTACCCGTGCTGATTATTTCCTGCTGTTAAGTGTCCTGGCGTCAGGCCAATATCCTTGGAGATTAAACCATTGCGAATATTTTACTTTGGATCTAAATTCATTTCGGAGTTTAACGTTTTTTTCATTTATTGACTCAGACTGTCTCATGTGTAATTCAGGTTTCAAAAAACAGCATGAAATAACTTTGTCTACGGGTTGACAGTTATTGCAGGATAATCAAACAGATTAAGTTTCAGTTTGTCAACAAGCTACATATCCTCACTTTCCTACATCAGGATTTCCTCTTTTGTAGCACTTTTGGACACTTCTGATTTCCCCAAGTTCAATTAAAATAACTAAAAAGGTTGAACTTTTTCATTCTCTTGAAAAAAAATACCATACTGGCGTCCTCGAAACTATTCTCTCCATAGGCGGCAGGAGAGAAATGCAACTCACAAAGGCGTTTCCGCAGATGTCCTTTTTTCCTTGGAACAAAGTCATCCCAAAGAAGAAAACAGGGATTGTGGATAGTGTTACTACATGTTGTCTTTTCAAGTGGCACACATAGTTTAACAGTAGGACAAGTTTGACACCAAGATATGAAAGTGTTCCACTTCTGGGTTACATTTTAATAGATGGTTGTGGAGTTGAAAGTGTTTGTGGAAAAATGGACCGATAACATGTTTTCTGGTGAGACTGAGGGTGCAGGTGCACAGAGGGAAAATGTACCTATCACATGCTTTTTTGGAAAAAGGCTATTTGAGGATAAGTGGAAACTTCCACCGTCAACCGATCAGAAAAGCTGTAAAGAGAGTTTTTCATTGACAAACAGATTTCTATGATCCATATTCGAAAATGCAATTTAACCTATAGATTTGTTGTAGTCTTCACCAACTTTTAGTAGTGGACTGTTTTTTTTGGTCAAAGCAAATCCACAAATGGGCTTAAAATAAACTCTCTGTGTCTTTCAGTAACAGTATACCGTACTCTGGCTTTAAAGGGATACTGTGAAACTTTTGGCCACTAGGGGGCCAATACTGGTAACTTCTTACAGGCTACACAACACTATTGCAAAATTAAACATTTTGTTTTCATCTGGGCTCCCTCAGACACAGTGCCTTTTACTACGTTCAGATTTAATACATTTTAAGGGAAAATGAGCATAAAGCACAGCCTACTGTGTTCTACTATGTTCTACTGTGTGCGCTGCAGGTCACATGACCTCATCATGACAGATGGATCCACTCATGCAAAGTTACAATGTCTATTTTCTGCAGAGGGCAGCCCCCTAGGAGTGCTGACATGCATAAAAGACTATACTGACCCCAGAAATAATCAATCATTTCTCATATTAGTGTGATATTTGGGTCAAAAAATTAATTTGGGGGGAAATTACCGGTTTAGGACCGTTAGAGGATAAAACGTACAAAGCATCCCTTTAACTCTAAATCTGTGACTTTATTCCTACTGCACCAGTAGCAAAGCCTGTACCAGTTCATCAGAGCTGAAGAGGGGAATAACCCAGATGAAGCAGGCAATGAAATATAAGAATATGTCAAATGGAAGTTTAATTCATTCAAAACAAAGACAAAAAATTAAAAATAAACCCCTTTGAGGTAAGATTACAGTCAACAGCAGAAAGATATCAACGCCAAGGACAAACAAGAAATGCACACAAGGCCTATAGAAATGCATACATCAACAGTGTGTGTGTAATTTCTGCAACTGCCAAAACCAGGAGACCAAAGATCTGTGCTGTGGATTTAAAAGTCCTAAAGTAATCAAATCAAACATAATAATCAGCTTTCCATCTTGTTGTCAACATTGTTCTATCATTGCGCCTTCTTATCTGGTAACAATGGAAACTTGCATGGACAACTTCATTTCTTGTTGCACTTAACTACTGAAATGTGTATAATACAAGAGGATGAAAACATGCATGAATTTAGATTTTATTCAGCTGATTTGGGGGGTAGAAAATTGTTTTATAATTTGAACTAAATATGAATAAAAGATTGATTAAAGTAAGACTTTACAGAAGTAATTAACACTTTTTTTTCCAAAATTGAGTTATTTCACACACAAAAAAACAAAGTCAAAAAATGGGAAAAGGCAGCATTTTATGTTGGCTATTGTTTTTGTATTGAGGGTGTTTCAGTGACATATTTAAAACAAACATGTATTAATTACCTTTTATTTCTAACTCTAGCTTAATATTTTTTTGTCTAAAAATGGAACTAATCACAAGTGATGGTGAAGTAAAAAGTGAAAACTTTGGCTCAGCAGGGGATCAACACATCAGGAAAAAGGGTTGAAAGAAGTGTTGTTAATTGTTTATTAAAACATTATATTGGTAGGTTTTATTGGAGAGTGTGTTTTGTTTGTTTTGTTTTGTTTATTGGTTGGTTCTTCCAGAGATTTCTTAGAAAAAAGTTATTTTAAAAAATGTGTAGAAGACAAACATACTTTGGTTTAGTCAAATAACGGCCAAGGAAACCTCCAGCAAAATTTCCAGCATTCGTATATGGTTCCTGTATCAGATGGGATGATGACATATGATGCATGTTTACATAATAAAAAGGATTATCCAGCATCCTAAAAATAATATTTCCAACTTTAATTACAAATTCTATATCAAATCTTGTTATATCTTGTTATAAACGTAGTAAAATCTCTTATCTCTTAGATGTATCCACATATAAAATCAATAAAATTTCTTTATCAGACTGCATCTTTAATCAGATCAGTCAAGCTGCACATAACAGAAGAAGTCCAATGCACCACTGTTGTACATACTCATAGGTGCCTAAATCATAAATAACCGTCAACTTAGTGATTTTTGTCTTTAGCTCTTTAGTGTTGTGCAAAATGAACTTCCTTAATGTCTAAACTTTACATTTTAACTTCCATCATGTATGTTTGTTTAACCGAATGCTTTGGGTCTATGTGCAAGTTAATAATTATTATGAATTACAGAAGCCCTGCAATCATTGCTACTCTTGTTGCCGTTAAATTGCTATGGCCTGTAAATGTACAATGTTTTTTTTTAAAAATACCTTGTTATCAACCTTAATGAAATATGGAAATACGAGTTGAATAATTGTGCTGTTAAAAATGTAAATTTCACACATTTATTCATAAAGAAGTAAATCTGGTTTTCACTCAGCAAACCACAGGTTTTGTCAGGAAAATGTAGATATTACAAATGAGAACATTGCTGTTAAGAATGAATCTATAACAGATGAAATTGTAAAGATATGCTTTTCCTTACCAGTGCAAAGATGCTCTGAAGGCCAGAGGTAAAGGCGGGATGGTAGAAGGTGCAGAGCAGCAACACTCCTCTCAAACAGGACACCTAAGAGCTGCCTGAGGACCCCCGATGACTGCTGCTGAACCCCCAGGCTGAGGCCTGAGACTGTCCCAGGCTTTTAGGCAGATGTACACTTAACCTGAAAAGGCACAGCCTAAAGCACAACTGCAAACTAAACCTCAAGTGAAAGCACCTGCTGGGGGTGTGTACAGAGTGAGACTGAGTGAAGGCAAGTGACTGGGTGACTGCGTGTAAAGGAATTCCAGCGCCATTGCTTGCAATTTGTATTTATAGAGCCGTTGTGTTTACTTATGCACACAACCAAGTGCAACCAAGTGTGTGTGTGTGTGTGTGTGTGTGTGTGTGTGTGTGTGTGTGTGTGTGTGTGTGTGTGTGTGTGTGTGTGTGTGT
>JAVQJG010121045.1:0-16751 GCA_036024015.1 Craterocephalus amniculus
GTTTATCACAAAAGAAAGTTTGGTTATTACAATGTTTGTCTGTACATATATAAATATTAATTCTACAGTAAGTGACAGTGTATTGCATGACTCACTGATGTCCCCTGAAGTGGCAAAATTACACATTTTCCATCACAACCCATGAATATACTGGAAAACAGCTGTGCAACATGTGTCAACTGTAGTGACACTATGCATTAAAGAGTTAAAGTGTGCTCTTACATAAAAAGTCTTCTTAAAGAAGGTTTCCCATCCCCCTAAGTTAGACATACGAAGTTCAGACATCTGTCCTGTTAAAAAATGTAAAATTACAGCAATATGATCAGTGATCGGCAGTGATCGGCCCTCGAGGGTGATCGGGATCGGAATCGGTGGCAAAAAAGGTGATCGGAGCATCCCTAGTATGAACTACTGCTTTTCACGTGCAACTACAAGCCACCAGTCCAGAGCTTTACTCTCTCCTACTCTCATCAAACGACTCGATACAAAAGTCATAACAGGACTATCTTATACATATCATGTCATCATGTTAACCTGAAACAACATGATTGGTTCATTTTGTTAGATAATAATTTAGATGCCAGTTTACCATCAATATATGTTAACGTCGTTATTTGCTGCAACAGTAAAACAAGCAGTGGTCAACAGCAAATTCCTGATGTGATTCAACAAACATTACAATAAGGAAACCCAGTGAACCCAGCTTAGACAGATTAGAGACTTTCCAACCTTAAGAGGGGTTCCCAAACTTTTCCATGCAGCAGACCACCTGTGGAAGTATGTTTGATCAAGCAGGACCATTTATTTCATGCAGAAAAATAAGCCAACAAGCATAAAAAGCTGCAGTCACATCATTTACAACCAGATAAGCACACTAACACACTGATAAAGTCAAAGTTTCCTCACCAGCTTTTAACCTGGACTTAAAAATGTTCCTCACTGGCTTACAGCTGTTTACTGTACAGCTGTTCTGAGTTGGACAAGGACAGAATGTGTACAGACTGCTTAAGCTGAAATATCCACCTGTGACTTTAACACAGTAGGACAGGGCTTAAAAAATTGATTAATCTATTTAAATCGATTTAAGAATAAAAAATCAACAATCGATCCATAAAATGCCAAAATCGTTTTTTTAAAGAAAGAAAGCTTTGTTTTTATTTAGCCATTATTTTTTACTGTAGTGTTTCTGTTAACACTGTATTCTTTTTAATATGCAAGACTGGCTATTTTCACAAATAAACATTACAGTTTTTTATGTGACATGCCAGTGCTGGACCTTTTTTAATGAAAACATGAATATTAAATGTATATAAAATACACACTGCTGAAAGGTTGCTTCAGCGTTTCATAAAAATTGCCATCTGGGAATGTCTAATATTGAAGAAATACTGATGTCACATGAATATCTGAAAATGAATCGAAATGAATCGAAGTCAAATCAATTTTTGCTCTTGTGAATCGAATCGATTTAGTAAAGTAGGAGTGATAGCCAGCCCTATAACACAGCACATAAAATTTACTTATATTTTATAAATGATACAAGGAAATCCCAATTTTAACTTCCTGTATATCTGGAGTTAGAATAACCAGTAGCTTTTATGTTTGGGCTGGGAGATATAACAGCATCAAACTATGGCAACAACAGAATCAAGTTTTGACAAAAAGTAGCCAAGATCATCATGGCCATGGACAACCTCAACTGCTCAGCATATGTGTCCAGTTTACAGTATGTTTGGGTCCAGGCCACCAAGAATGATTCTGCTTCACCATGAGCCAGTCCAGACCTGGCTGCACTGAATGCATGTGTCCTTTACTGGAGCTGCATCAATACCAAAAAGACCCCCTCTGCTGACTATAGGGGTACTTGAATGTTGGTGGTTCTAGTGTTAATATAGAAAAAAAAATCCTGCATCCAGGCATTGACCTGGATCACCTTAAAATCTAATCAGTTGTTCCGTACCATTTCCTGAAAATGTCATTCAAATCTGCACATTGCTTTTTGAGTTATGTTGCTAACAGATGGACAGACAGACAGGGAGGCAGACTCTGGCAAAAACATAAGCCTTGGCGGAGGTAATAAAGCACTTCCAGGAAGCAG
Source organism: Craterocephalus amniculus (assembly GCA_036024015.1). NCBI lineage: Eukaryota > Metazoa > Chordata > Actinopteri > Atheriniformes > Atherinidae > Craterocephalus > Craterocephalus amniculus. The sequence continues at coordinate 2,099 of JAVQJG010121045.1, forward strand.
TGGGAAAACATATAGCTGTGTTCCTCCATATGACTCATAGGAGACAGAAATACACAAAGTAATACAGAGCCCTGATATCTATCATACACTCATTTATCTACTCCACATTTTTCCAGTAACAAAACTTACACAGAAGAACGAAGCTTTCTCCTCTTTTTTTTTTTATGAAGCCTTTCCAGGTAAGATTTGGAGGGTGAAGAAAGAAAAGGAGGAGATGTGCTTACAGAACAATGCTGACCGCAGGGTCACCCCAGCAAACAGTCCACAATAATAAATGAGACCATTCCAGTGGGAAAGTCTCAAGTCTCCAGCCTCATTCCACATCTGAAACTTGTACAGGGTTAACTACACAAGTTCCCTTTGTTTTTTGTTTTTAACGTTAGGAAGACTTCATGTAAATGAACCCAACGCATGGGAGATGCCTTCGGTGCTAATGAAGACTTTCCCAGGGCAGAGCCACAGCACAGCAGAATCATGGTACATCATTAAAAGTAGAATGGCACAGAACGAACAATGGTCATGAGTTGCTCAAGTTCATTAAAAACAAAAAGGTGAGCTATGGAGCTCTATAAACAAAACAAATAAATTGGCAGGGTTCGCAGAGGCTTGAGAAAAGCCTTCAACGCTTGGCTGTGGAGTCACACTGTGTTTGCAAATAATGCTTCTTTGATGCTGTTGTTTATGCTGCGTGAAGCAGCTCCAGATGGATGGTGTTAACACCAAGTATCGGTTTTCCACTACATAATGAATAATTACATTTGGTCTGACCACAGTATGTGTGATAAAACTGCGACTACAAAACTATCTTAGGAGATACTCAGTGAAGAACTTTTTACAGCGCACATAACATACATCTCTTAAGTTCGGGCATTACTCTAGGAGAGCGCTGACCTTGGGGAATGGATGAAAGAGAATTAAGCTGTCTGTTTTAAAGCTCACGTGCTACTAGAATATCTGAACATCAGTTAGGGTAATTAGAAATCTGAGTATTACTTGCATGCTGAAGATTTATCTTAATGTCAGGTATGAATGTAATTAGGTCCTGACATCTAATGTATGTAAATGTGGGTGTAAATCTCCTAGAAGTACCCCTAATTGACTTTCAAATTCTCTTCCCATTGCACTGGTGTAATTGCTATAGTGGCGCACCACTGTGATAATCTGCTGCTCTACAGAAGTTACTCTAGAAACAAACTCCTATGCAAATAGATTTTGACCGACGTCTGCTTCAGCAGATTTTAAACATTCAGGGAGAAGATTGCATTGGCTCTGGATCCATGACCCCAAGGACGTACCTGAGGCAGAGCGGAAAGCATGCAGCTGGTCTGCAGGGGGCCGTTCACCTTCCAGTCACCCCTTCAGAAATGACAGTGTCCGGGAGTCAAAGATTCATTTCACATCCTTTCATAGCAGTTGGTCGGAGTCACAGATTGACATCTCTATGAGCAGCCGCAGGGCAGCACACATTAGCATACCCGCATGGTGGTTGGCCTTAGGTGGTTGGATGTTGACAAAAAAAGGCAGAAGGTGGCCATTGGCTCATCTCTTGGACAGATAGCCATGAGTATTGAGCCACGAAAATGTCCTAGCATGATGGGATGGCTAAAGAGAGAGGAGCATGAGCTGGGGGAAAAGGCACAGAGAAAATGTGCAGCAAAGACCCTTCTGTCACTCCCTTCCTCATTCTTTGCCATCTCCCAGCAGGGACACTGCTCCAGAACTACCGTAATTCTGCCCCATGAAAGCCAGTTTCCTACCATTTAGCATAATGGGACCCTTTGCTGCAAGCTGCTTTAGCAGCGACAGAGGGCTATTTTATCTTTCCTGTGCTGAAAGGCCAGAGAAATCCTGCTGTGGGGTTTTCGTTGGGCACAAAGAATCAGCACTGGTAGCATAAAAAACCTGCTGATGAACTGATACCAAACTGTCTGAAACTTCTGAGAACTTCTTTCACTAAGCAGATAAGCTCCATCTCTCCGGCTACAGACCCTGAAATTTGGACACAAACACAGAACCAGTGGGTCTCTCTCTGTTGAGCCATAGCTGCATTATGTTTTCTGTGGCTCACTCGAAAATGTGCCCTGCAGCTATCCGGTCTCTTGGCGGATAAACAGTGGTAATGTTATGGTTGTTTGCTTCCAGTGTCTCTCCTGTTAACCGAATAGCTTTTTAGGGCCTGAGGAGGAAGTGTTTAAATTAGAACATCAGCCAGGTGAGGTGGCTATTTCCCTTCGGACAAAACATATTAACAAGATATGTCACTTTATAAGCTGTGTGAAGAATGAAACAACGTTCTATAACAAGTTAAGATTGAGCAAATGGCTTTTAAACTTAATTTAACCTAAAGTGTCAACAAGGAGAAGGCTGCCTATGGCTCTATGGCTGACATACAGGGTAGGAATTACCAATGAAAAAAAAAAAAGGGAAAATATTTCTTAATTCTCCCCCCCAAAAATAACAGTTTTGCCAAAAGTCTCAAAACGCAAAATAGGATAAACTAATCCACTGTAAGACAAACATGAAAATAAAGTTTAGTCTTAAATGTCTAAAATTTCTTTCTTTTTAAACACAAGATGCAATTTTAGGCATCATATTTATAGTGTTTAACATTAGTGCAAGTTAGTGTGAGCAGCTTGTTTAGTGGACATAACTTCTGATATACCTATAAGCTTTTTTTCTCCGATAAATTGGAGAATTGTTGCTGGTGTGACTTGGATGTGATGGGCTTAAATAAAACAATAGCTCAGATTACGACTGCTTCCATCAGTGTTTGGATTCTGCCTTTCTTTAGTGAGTTGGCATTGCTACCAATGTGAAAATACTTCCTGCATTGTCAGAGTTCTTTGTCTGTAATAACAGGAAATTATTAATGTTGAGTTATAAGGGAGTAGATTGACTGCAGCTCTCTATTAATGTGGCATTAAAGTGCAGGTTAAAAGGGCAATAAAGAAGAGTAGCTGCGAAAGTTTGGTATGAGTATTGTTTTGATAAAACTGCCACCAGTCAACTTCTGCTATTAAATAAAAGAATAAAAATTCCAACAAAGACATCATCCGTTACAGTCATTTAATGAACAATGAAATGAGTATCAACTAACAACCACTCTTTACAAATTAAAGTGGGAGTCGTTTTTATTTTTAGAAATGGATGGGAGAGCATGGAGGGGTTCAACAAACCGTACTCTTTGCAAACTTATCAATATGTTGACATATGAACACAAAACTGTGCACTGTGTTTTTCAGTTGTCCAGTCATGGGAATGATAAAAAAGTGTCAGGATGGGGCTTTTTCCCAGTTCAGTCATCCAATCCGGTTAATGTGAGTGCAGCTTCAGAGCCTGTGTGTGAAACAGTTTAGACTCTCTGCCATGTAGCTGCTGCAGTAAATGCCGGCCTATGAGCACACTGCAGACTATCTAGACCAAGCTATTAGGCTGCCCTCAAACAGAGAGCAGACACGGATGAGTTACATTTATTTTTATATCCCTCTGTCCCTTTCACTGTCTCCGTTCCGTTCGCGATGCCCCGTTGCATTTTTCCTTACTCCTGCTTCTCTTGTCGCCTCCACCACAAAGACAAAATGTATCACGCATGCCAAAACTGCTAAACGTACTGATGTAGACAGTAAGCAGAGCTGAGAGAGTATGCGATGGTAGTACGAGGGTTGCTATGGAAACCACCCTCTCCATTGCCACAAACAAATTTGCTCATTTAGTGTTCATTTGAGACAGTGGGGCTAGAAACAAGCATAGCAAAAAAAAGAAAAAGGGAAAACACAGCTTTCCAGCCTGTGTGTATCACGACACAGCAACTGGTCATTTAGCAAATTAACTCCATTTAGAGGGAAATGTATTGAGGGCAGGGACTGAAAAGCCAAATTGGCCACCAGAGTAGTTAATCAGGATGTTTCTCATCCTTACCTTCATTCCCTCAATTCCACAGCAACTGGGCGAAAATGCTAGCCTGAGAGCTGCAATTAGCGACTAAGCCCTGCTCGTGCCCAGTGTAGCAGTCACGGCTCTGTCAGGCGCTCAAGTGTTTCAGAGTGGAGAGATGTGTGTGCGTGTGTGTGCTCTTGAGTGTCTTATTGTGGGTGCCTGTGTGCATGAAGAGTGTATTACCGTCACCTTGAGTGTCTGCTCTGCTTACCCAGGCAAGTCACGTCCTCACCCAGACTAAAAAGAGACTAAAAACTCCAGCAACAGCGAGATGCTAACCGAGGGTGGGAAATAGAGGGAAGGGAAGACATTAAGAGATAAAGAGTAAAAGATAAAGAGAGAAACAGGGAGGCATATCCTACAGAGAGGAGCAATGGTGGGCGGAATGTGTTCCCTGTTTTCTCTTTAGCAGTTTCAGTCGCTCACTTGAGACTGAAAGTCTGAAATACAAGCTTGAACTGTCAGGGTGGTGTCGTGCTATCACGAGAAATTCCACCTTGTAGTCAGTTCCCAACATGCTTCATCTCGCTACTTTTGACAGGGAAATTGCACATATAAATATGAGGAGGAAAGGAGAAGAGGGAGAAAGAGGAAAACAGGGATGAGAAAGGAAACGGAGAAGCAGTTCATCGTGAAAACGAATGGCAATGTAAGGCTGCGAGAGGAAAGGAGAATGGAGGGTGTCAAACAAGAAGAGGGCAGATGAGGAAAAGAAGGCAGGGAGGAAGGGAGTAATATGGTGATATAGGAAAAAGGGAGGGAAATATTTTACAAAGTAAAGAGGGGAGGCTGGAGTGGGAGCAGGGAGAAATTGTGGCTAAGTGGATTTGTGCTCTGAACGTTGCATGGTGGATGACACTACTGTCTGGTAAACATTCAACAGAGACATACGATCATTTTAAGGCCAGCAAGGCAAAAAGAAGAACTTTTATCCACAATCAGCTTCAAGAAAAAGGGATGCACTGAAGCACAAACTAAATAATCTACTCTGCAGTTCGGGGTGAGGGTCAGGAGTTTGGGTACCCAGCCTTTGGGAATAAGCCTAGATAATCCTGTGGACTGCCAGTGTGTGTGTGTGTGTTTGTGTGTGGGTTGATTGGGACCTGTGCCCAATACAGTGAATATAAACCATGTATACACCCTTGTCAAAACACAAGGGATGTTTGTGATGTGTGATGTTAAAAAATGAAATCATAATAAATCATTTCAAGACTTTTGCTATTTTTAAAATGTACAATTCAATTTCAAAAAATCTCAATCTGTTTCTAAAAAAAAAAAAAAAGAAAACAAACAGAAAAGTACAATAATCGCTTGCCTGCTCTTCCTGCAAACTCGTTCTTAATTTGTGAGATAGCGAGAGCATCCCCCCCAGCCCTCTTCAGGTCACCTCGCAGACTGATTTAGGTGAGAGCTCTGGCCGGGCCGCTCCAAACAATTTTCCTCTAGTGGAGCTATTCTTGCCTTGCTCCTTGGGGTCACTGTCAAGGTGAAATGTGAAATTCCTCTTCAGCTATTCCAGCCGATGCCTGTCGGTTTTGGGGTATACGGTATTGGTATTTGGGACTGTTCACATTTCCCTCTAGCATGACTGAAGCTCCAGTTTCAGCCTAAGAAAAGCAACCTCAAAATATGATACTGCCATCAACATGCTTCACTGTCATCTTAAAATCATACCCAGGATTCTGTGTTTTCCTTTTACAGAAAAAGAATTGTCGAGCGATACCGAGTATACAGGAAATTGTTGTCAAATCTTGTATTTCCCCCCTTGATGGTGATGATACGCTTGATACACCCATATTTTAAGTGGTAGATGTTTCTGTTTCATGCTTCCACCAGGTGATGTAATGAGTTTCAGGTGAGACTTCAAAAATGTCAGCAGCTAAACAGAACAGGGCTGTGGCAGATATACATTTTTCTAAGAAATGTAAAAAAATTGAGGATTATTGAACATTTTGATGGTCAAACAAAAAATAAATAAATAAAAAAAGGTTAAAAACAAATCAGTTCCACAAACCAATATGAGCGAATCCATTGTCATCTAATCAGTATTCATATGAGCTAATTCATAATGAATAATAGTCTCGCTAAGGAAAACCAACAGATTGCATGGAATCGATTCAATCCCCCATCCTGAGCATGTGCGGGTAGCAGGTAACAGTGGAAAGGAAAAAACTCCCTTTAAACAGGAAAGAAAAACCTCCAGCAGAGCCTGTTTCAGGGATACCTCGACCATCTGTCCATCATGTAAACTCACAACTGACAGGATCACTTTATCGAGCGTCCATGTAAACATTCCAGCTGGAATATTGATTTGCCTGATTTCAATCGGACAGATGAAATATTTGTCCATTTAAACACAGCTAATGAAATCCCTTTGACGCTTTGTAAGCTCTTGTAGCTGTAACATGCAACTGAGTAGATGTCAAGAAAAATCTTACCAAGACAGCTGGACTCTATTTGGGGTAAAATAAGAGCCTCTTCCACTGATGCCAGGTGTGTCCCTAAAAAGACCAATGCTGCGATTAAATCAGAAGGTGATTCAATAAGTATTAGTATTAAGGGTGTGCACACTTATGCAACCAGCTTGTTTTATGTTTAGATTTAAGAGCAGAGATGGGCCCTATGTTCCAAAAAAAGGGGAAATCTGGCTTGAATGAATTCAGTTTAAAATGTCAACTTCTGTTAAAAAAATATCAAGTTCCTACAGTGCCATCAACTGATTTATTTATTTTTAATTCCATAATTGCACAGAGGCAAAAAAAGTGCCTAACCACACCCTCTAGTCCAGACATGTTCACTTTTGGCTCAAAAAAAAAATTTTGGACAAGTAACTGAGCTACATTAGGATTTGAAGAGGGCGACCACAACAAACAGATGATGTCACACTGACTACATCCACTTAAAAGTCTGTGGGGGGAAAGTAGATGTTTGTTTTTTTGCTGGCATCATTTCGCTCTGAATTCAGACCACTTCAAAGGGTGACTCGACCACAATGACTTGATCTGCAGCCTGGTGGAGAGTTTTCCTGTGTCTGGGTCGTTGTCAGCACCCATCTCTCACGTAATGCTCCCTCCATCTTCTCCAGCAAACAGATGGGACGTGCTCAATTTTCTTCTGTACTATTTTCTCTTTCTGCCACCCCCCTGACAAACACCACCACCTCTAACAGCGGCATAATATCACCCTCATGGCTGAGGACACCGTGGGTGGGAAAGGCAGAGCTGGACAAAGTATTTGTGTGCTTAAATGAGCTTGTGTGGCTGTTTGTGGATAGCTGTATGAATTAGGATTTGTGTGTGCTGATGAGAGTCAAATGAAAGGCAGCGAGGATGAGATGAGTTGCCCCCAACGGCTTAAATGAACCCATCGTTGAATCAAATGCGCATTAAAATCCAAAACGCTTGTACTTAGAGCCCAGTCTAACAGATAGGCTGCAAGAAGTGAAAAACTCCCCACTACAAATCATTTCCTATCACACTCTTCCCACTCACTGCTCTTGCTCTCTTACATAAATAGACATGTACATTTTTCCCCTGAGACTGTTTACAACTTCTTCTCTACAGCTCTTTTATGACTGGGATGTAGTTGCATTGTTAAAGCTCAGAGACCTTGGCCTTTCCACACACAAATTTTATTCTGCTTTGAAAAAGCGCATTTAAATGCACAACATGTAACTCGGAACATAATGCTCTCCTGACTGACAGTGAACACCTCTCTGCTCTCGTCCGGGCTTTTTCACGACTGATGTTTGATTTAATGCTAACCAGTGAAAGGGGGGCAGCAAATTGTGGAGAGAGGCGTTTCTCTATCCACTAAAGCTCTGCTTTAGCTTCTGCGATGCCAGTCAGTGTGGCATTAATCTGCTTTTAATTAGATTAAAGCGTCTGTCATAGAAACCAAAAGCAGCGCTCTTGAGCCACGAATGAGACAAAACTAAGAATTTGACTGTGCTTGCCTCTTCTTCATGAGGATTATTCTTGTCACATGATTATCACTACCCTTTGGGCTTCTAATGTCAATTCAACATCAATATGACATCAAACGTTGATATTTGATGTCATATTGATGTTGAATTGACATCAGATGCCCAGAGGGTATGATTCAACTTCTCAGGTTTGGGGGAAACAGCGGTGTTGAATGACTAAAATTATTCTAGAGTCTGACGCTGTCTGGGACTGTGACTTCCCAACGCTATTTTAGAATTCCACGGAACATCGTAGGAGGAGATATGGGACACTGAGATATTTTGAGGGGAAGCGAAGTTTAAATAACTCAAGAAAGAGTCCATCACTGCTGCTGGATGAACTGGTAAGTTTATGCATCGCTACAGAGGAGCCGCTGGGAATTAAAGGCTCCCCAGTCCCCTCTGCCAAGCACAGGTGGATAAATGCTGCTATGCACCAACACACACAAAGTACATACTAATCTGCAAAGACTTCGCTCCACTAATGATGTGGAGAGCAGACACCCGCCACGAGACCTCCAAGGCACAACATTATTATTCAAACCTTTTTGTACTTCCAACAAACACCGGGTAGATTTGATTAAATAAACTTCCTTCGCTTGTTTGTAGCTTCTTGCCTTATAGTCACCTTTTCTCATCACTGGCTTTGCGCTGCGACTCGTGGCAGAAGGGGGTGGTGGAATGGCTCAAGGAGGAGGTGCATTAGCTAAAATGTCCGCTGTTGGCCGCAGGCAATTCATTTAATTAATCTGTTTTCAGTGTCGTGTTAGTTCTGACATCAACAACCGAAAAGGGAGTGAGTGGGACAGCGAGGGTCAAGTTAGCTGTGGGATCTGATAGCTGTTTTAGAAGAGTGGGTGAGGGGAAATGGGAAGGGTAGGTGTGTAGGATAATTAGTGTCTGTGTCATGATTTTAAGATTGGTACAGGAAAAACACATCATGCTTTCCAAACAAATCCACACACCCAAGCACGCTGTTGCTCCTGCATGTTCCCAAATGATCTGAGTTTCCTGGGAATGCAGCAGCAACTTAAGTGTTGATCAGTATCTGATGTCTTCTAGTCTTTAGCCCATGAATGGTGATCAGGCCAGGCTCAACATGAAATATGTGTTTTTTTACTTGAACTTGATGGGCTGTTGGATCCATTTTAGGTCAGGTGGGCTGAAGCAGGGAAACATTAAAACCTGATGGACTGCTGCCTTTGGACTGAATTGAGTTGCCCTGCAATATCTACAATATTTCAGCAAGTCAGTGATGAGAAAAATCCTTACAATGTAAATCATAAAAAAATCATAAATTTGGAGAAAACTGAAATTCTTTTAACTTTGACTTTTAAATTTCAAGTAACAGTCACAAAGGAGCAAAGTGAGTCTTCACCTATGTCCTAACTGGGATGAATGTGTCTTACTACCATCACCCCCATAACCATAGGTTAACATGTAACCTGTGGGCAGGCTGGCTTCCAATAAGCTTTCACTGGTTTGGGTGGACCATGTCAAAAGGTGACTAGCTGTGTCTTATTAAAGACATACAGGTACAGCAGATCTCTTTCTCTAGAGAGATTAGAGGGTCTAGGGCCTTTTATAACCCTTGCTGTCAACAATTTTCTTTCATTATAGAATCATAACTTACTTGTGACATACATTTACAGAACATGAGAGAGAGGATTATAGAGACATGCTTCTGCCTGCAGTGGGTCTATTCATATAACATTCCTTTAATGTCTCCATGATCATTCAGCAGTGTGTATGCTGCTGAGCATCCATCAAGCTGCCTCTTTAACAAAGCCCTTTAGGAGAGACATGACTATAGATGCAGTTTTTATGACAGATGTTTGGTTTCACCTGGGAGTACAGCAGGTGATGAAACAGAGAAAATTAATTTGCAATGTCTGCACTGTGCTCAACCGTCACAGTTACAACTAATTTGAGGGTGTACAACTTGAAACATGGAAAAAGCCTGGCTGAAAAACAATGAATCACAAGTCTATCCCCTCTGGATGTAGTAGAAGACACAGGTAGACATGTCACAGTTATGGAACAGACTTCCTGATTATAGACACTTTTATAGACACTGCAATGGGAGACAATTACTAACTGCCATCTTGGCAAGAGTTCTATTTTGAATCTGGACGTTTTACTAAATGCCCACATCTGTCCAAATAAATAATCAGATTTAACTGCCTCCACTTTTCTTTCTATTTTATTGTAGTCAGGATGGACCCTGATGGTGGTGGGATCTGAAACTGCAAAATCCCTTCACTTAAAAGGTCAGATGACTTCTATCTGTTTCATTTTAGTATTTTTCCCAGTCTTGCCCACAGGGGGGATCTGCACATGCAAATAGCTGCTTTCACAGGCAAGAAAATTTCACTCACACATCCTGAAACAACAGCTGGACCGACGTTTCCAACATCTGGCTGCATCAGATGTCTGTCTCAAATGCTTCTGTGCTGCATTTTCTCTTGCTGTTTTAGAGAGGATAGCTATCCGATCCACCCACAATGTATGAGGTGTTAAAGGGGTAACACCATGATGCCATGCTTGCAAAGCCTTTGAGTGCCAGAAACTGTGAGCGATCCAGTAGCAGTTATACACAGTTTAAATGAAAACACTTGATGATTTCTAATGTTTTGTTTCAAGCTTTTGTTTATCCTTTATTTAACTAGAAAGTCTACTGAGATGCAGCAGCTCTTTTTAGGATTTGTTTGTTTGTATCCCACTTTGCTTTGCCTCATCAGACAGTTACGGCAGCGAGGGACCAGAAATACAAAACCTATTAGTCATTCATCGTGATGTGTTTGGCCTCCTTTTGCAAGCAGGATAAGCTTCCCTCTGGACATGACAGCATCAAGGATAAAAGCAACACACTCTATATCTGACATAAGGAAGGTGTAATGCCATGGGAGTTGTAATGATACTGTACAGAGAGTGATGTAAGGTGCCAGACAGTCTGGAACCAACCATAGGCAGCATGTGGAGTGGATGCTACGTGTCAAGATAGCAAAGAAGCTGGGAGTTGGAAGGTATGTGTGATTGTTACGTGTGCCCACGTAAGCTTATATGCCTATCTGGCATGCACGCTTTGTGTTTGTCTTCATGCACCGTATACATGAGATTCCATCTGCATACCTGGGTAAGACGCTGTCATGCTCGTTCAGGGTGGCACCTCACTGCAAAATGTAACAGCAGGAAGCGAGCAGCAGGAGGTGAAGCAAGGCGCTACATGGAACAACTGTGTGGACTGTTTGTTCAAAATGAAGGGGCAAGTGATTCTGGGCTGTGGTCAACGAGTGAGCAAGCAGGAAGTCGGCTCAGTTAGGTGTCAGCGCTCAATATTTGGGTGTCAGATTCCACAGACATGGAAATGTGGGGCTCATGTCTCATATGGCTGCTTGGAATTTGGTTTTTAAGCATGGGCAAAGCGGGAAAGCCGGCGGATTTGGGTTACACTAAGGTAGAACTGGCACCAGCATGATGACTGAGGAGGCCTAGCCTTGAAAACTTTATCTGTTTGACCATAGTTTCTCAAGTTTATGATGTTTGTCAAACCTTCGGGCAAAATGATTTTTCTCTCAGTCAGTGAGGTACAAAATAAACTGGGGATAATTAGAAAATCAGACTTGTGATAAAGAGCTACTAAATGAAAAGCTTATGATGTGGGCAGGCTGACAATTGAAACAAACAATAAATGCAAAGCTCCTTTTTCCTCAACAGAGGCTCCTTTCTTCAAACAGCTTGATATCAGAGGAGGTCTTCTTACTTAAACAGTTCCACTGCTGGTATAAGGGAAGAGCTTAACCAGTACAGGTCTTGTTTGACTGGTAAAGCTTTGGCTTTAAAACTGTAATACTGAATGTACACTAGCACCACATCATTGCTGGGAAAGAAGAAAGAACTGCTTAAACCATGAGGCTGAAATAACTGAGACCAACCAGACCAAATACAATATTGTGACCAGAATGTGCTATCATAGCATTTAGTCAACCTATTTCAAGAAAAAGTATTTTAAAATAAGAGCTTTAACTTATAATTGAAGTCAAAGATCTTGCATCACCCTTAATAAATAGTGTCTATCATTTGGAAACACTGATGTGTGCGTTGCATGGAGTGTTCACAAACATCATTACATCAGCCTCTATAAACTAGACTCATGAAATCAAGACATCAGTTTGCAGGAAATACAAGACCAACACTTATTTGTAGAGGTAAACTGTCTTCTCTGAGTTAATAGATGTATTCATATGTGCATTTTAACATGATGTAACGATCACCAGCAGGAGAACACAAAACCAGTTTTTTGTTGGTTTTCTCTAAAAACCCACTTACTGGCTTTTTGCACTACACTGGCACTGCACTGGTCTCAAAGGAGTTAGAAGGAGTTATGCAGGTCTATAAATAACTCGTACCACGGGGCGCAGGCCCCTCTATAAATTGAAAAAGCAGTGAGCTCTGTTTAACAGTTTTGATCTTGGTAGATGTATACTGAATTGCTAAGTGTGAGAAAAAAAAACAATCTAATTGGGCTGGAGAGACTGCTGATGGGCAGAGAGCAAAAAAATGAGAATTAATGAACAACATAGAGAAACTGAGAGTGTACAGTACAATGGGAAACAGAATGCACTGAAGCTTACACAAAAGCTTTCAGGTTGGTCTTATTTCCAGATAAGACCGATAAGCATTGGAGTCGGACAGAAAAGATTCCTCATGGTGGGAACATTAACCCACAGTATTGAATCTTTTTTACTGTACGTAGAAAAACATACAAGTGGGGTTTGCTTTTTTGTTTTTTGCCTTGTATTTCAACAAGTGATTCATGGATTTTTATACAATGTGATAAAATGTTTTTAAAAATTCCATTGTGATTTGTTTTGTGGATTTACGAAGTTTGTATTAAACTAGTCACAAAAATATGATTTAATGTGAATACAGCTATTGTCAGCATGCAGGTAAACTATAATCATCATGCTGCTGTTGCATTTATATAAATACAGCTTGCGTTATATACTAATGTATCTTTGGTTTTATTCTCATAAGCAGTTGCGAACCCTTTTTTCTTTCAACTTAAAGATGAAGAAGAATAAGAAAAAGAAAAGTCAAACACTTCCTCTTTAGGCGACCACATTGGTATTTAGGTATTTGCATAAAGGAAGCTGAGCCAATAAAAAAACACCAATGACTAAAACTCCTCCTGATGGACGAGATGTTAGAGGCAATTAAGCTTTCAAACTTATTTAAAGCCTCTTTGATCATTTGAGCTGCCACCATGCACATATGCAAAGACTAAAGCTTCCTTCATCTGTCACGGCCAAATGATTGTCGCCATAGTTTTGCAGGATCTAAGTACCTGTGCTCATTTAGTGTTTCTGTTGGAGCTCGTTTAAAATGTGCCCCACATGCTCAGCAAAGACATGAGACACTTTTCTAAGAGAGAGCACACAAAGGAGGAAGAGCAGAGGAGCGAGTTGCAGTGTAGGTAAAAGCTAATAAAACGATAGGATTTATTTTAATAGCTTGTAGGTTTTCTCTCAAACTCCTCTTCAGGCTGAAATATCTTTTTTGTTTTTCTTTTCATTTTAGACAAATTTCTTCACCCCTTTTCCTCCTCTGACCTTTTTCCAATCTCAAGGTAAATTCTGTGAGCAAAATGTTTCATCATCTCATCAAGAGTTTCATCATCATCTGATGTGAATTATCTGTCCAAAGTTCCTAATACTTTGGTTTTAGCCACCCTCTCATTTTCCCTGGTTTGGTCCGGATGCCATAAATAATAAACCTTCTCCAACTTCAAACTTCTCTGATGATGTATGTGCTTGCAACTTGTTCTGGTTCTGCTGCAAAGGCATGGGGGGAAATTACTTTATTATTTTACTCTATCAGATAGATGGACAAAGACAGGCAGCAGATCTCAAAATAATGGCAGCCTTCAAGATGTGCACTTGAGGACAGCAGGCGAAAACCTCCTGGAACCAGAAGGAATTCATGCTAGTTATGATGAGTGTGAGGTGTGAATATAGATATTCACTTTCTAAACTTTCTTCATAGTTCCTGACAGACACTGTATGCCATTTCCAAATTTTCCTTACCTACACAGCTGATATGTCAGCTAACTGACTGCGGTCTGCCGCAAAGCTCCTCAAACTACTGGCAGGGACTGGGATTACTGGAAGCTTTCCCTTGAATGGGGTCTTTTTAAGGGGTCCTGTCCTCGCCCACGTCTGTTTCCACTAAGAGAACCAAGGGCTAACCAAAGTTCAGCAGAAGATATTTTACCCAAATTCTGGCCCAAATAAGGACGGAGTACGTATGAGATGAACTAGGACTGTTGGGGACGGACTTGAAGTGCTGAATATTTCTGATTGGTTAAGTTTTCCTGGCATTTTGATTTTCATCATCTCTTTCTGTGATTCTTCTCACATTTAATTTCAATCATAACCCTTCCAACCTGTTGGCTTTAAAATGCACTGCACATAGAGATGTTGTAAACACCCACAACCCTGAAGAGATGGTCAACAATGAAAAAATTTGATTGACTGAGGTTAAAACGGATTCCCTCCTTTTATCCATATCCTCCTTTTATGACCAGCAGAGCATCCTTAAAACAGCAGCAAAAAGAAGTCTTTATTCACACCTCAGCAAACTTTATTTGCTCAATCTACCCTGTAATTTAAACCTAAGAATGAAAGTGAAAGCCTTTAAGGCTGATATCTGTAAGTAGTAGCCGATTTTGCTGAGAATGTGCCAAGTAGGCAA
>JAVQJG010121046.1:0-11267 GCA_036024015.1 Craterocephalus amniculus
TAGATAGATAGATAGATAGATAGATAGATAGATAGATAGATAGATAGATAGATGGCATTGTCAGTATATCTGCAGTGCCTGAATGCAAGTCTGTTAACACTGAAATAATTGACAAGTACTAATAAATAGGACTATATTTCCAGCCCCCATTTCAATGTGTTAATTGGATAAGGGAGTTATAAAAATAAAATTATTACCTAACTGCCAGTGCACGAGGAGAGACAGAATCATGAAACTCTGCTTCCTTGTTTCTTGCCATGTATGAAGTTTCTTGATGTTATATGACTCCAGGCTCTGTGTCTCAGAAAACTTCTGCAGCTTTTACTTTAACAGAAAAATATCCTGATCTTGTAGTCAGTCTGCAAGAACGTTGCATGCTGTCTGATGCACTCAACAAAAGGGCATGTCTGCACAACGTTAATCGTGATGGTGCAGTGGAAGCAGTGGGGCATCATTTGAAAACAACAGCCCACAGGGGTTTGTTCTTCTTAATGCATCTCCTTAATTGCAGAAGACAGCCCCAGATTTTTTTTCTTTGATCTATTAAAAACACGCTACTCAACAGAATTATCTTGCATTGCTTGTTACTAACAAACAGACCAAAGAAACAGGATACTCTATATTTGGAAATCATCTCCTCAGAAGAATATATTAAAATCGAATATAAATGCAAATCAGTGTGGTATTTTCAGCCAGCAGGTGAATCGGGTACCTTTACACAAAAGCAATGCTACACTAATTCGCACTTCTCAAGTTCACCCACAGTTCCAACTGCAAGTGCAACACGCTTCACGCTACAAAACCCCATCTTTGCATCCTAAATATTTCAAAAGGAGAAGGAGGAATAACATGCATGCATGGGAGTGCTTCCTACAGGTGAAGGCTGGAGCCATGCATGGGTATAATTGTTTTCTGTATTTCCATTCCCCCATTACCAGGAACAATGAACAAAGTCAGTCTCCCAAATAACAAATAGCTTCTAGGTGTGAGTATCTGTGTGTATGTGTGCTGGTGATGCCTTTCCAGCAACATTTTGATTGACAGGGAACAAGGGTCATGCAGAAATTGTCATTCGTAAGGTCACAGGTCATATATGAGCAGAGGGTCACAACTGGAACTGCCCTGTTTCTGTTGTTATGCTCCCTTCTTCTGCCTCTTCATTACTCTGAGCCGAGAAACACGGGCTGTCAGGCAACAAGGTGACCATATATACAGTACAATCTGCACCCAACATGGCACAACTCATTTTTAGTTCTGGCTGAGCTGGAAAAGTCATGACTTTGTGCTATATGTGACAGAAGTTCTGTCATTTTTTCAGGAATGATTTGTTCTTTTATGTTGATTTATTTCTTTTGTTGAGATTTGTGTTTTTTGCCCAATATGAGACAAAGTTCCAAACAGTGGAAATCTGCTGCATTGCAATTTGTTTGTACTTTTATAGAACTCAACTTTTCTAACACATAAGTTACAGATGCCATTTTCTGTGTATACAAATGATTATGAATTTGATATTAACAGTACATTCATATTTAAACAAATAAATCTTGTCACAGATTTTTTTTCTTACATAAAATAGAATGAATCAGGTGTAACATGTCCACAAAGAGACCAGAAATTCCCAGTGAAGCACAAAACAACCAAAATGAGACACAAAACAACCATAAACAGATGAAAAAGAACCACACACACATAGGATTCATGCGGTAAGATATAAAGCAAGGGAAGTAATGCATAAAAAGAGCCTGAAAATGCAAAATAAGACAGAAGACATGAGACACAAAACACCTACAAGATTAAGCTGAATGACCAGAACTGAAACGCAAAAGAACATACACAACAGTCAAAACTGAATCCCCAAGACAAATTTGAAAAAAGATGCAAAACTATCAAAACTGGACACAAGTAACAAAGAAAAGAAGATCAAACTAAGAGCAGAGAGATGCAAAATATCAGCAAACTCTTCCAAGACAGAGCAAAGCATCTGCTAGATGTGCAGCAGAAAACCAACAGCAGATTATATTTGCATGGTTACTGGCTGTGTATCTGTTTCTGTCAAGGTGTCTTTTAGACCTTGGCAGGTTGAGTGGGAGGGCTTTTACAAGTCTATGCCCACAGGCTCGTTGTTTCATGCCTCTATCTCAGAGATGAGTGAGGACATTACCCGGCTGCAAACTGAGCAGTAAGGTGGAAAACTGAACTTGATACATACTTTTCACCACAATTCAGAGGCCAATATTGTACTTTTATTCAGTGCACAAAGTACAAAGTCATTATTTGAAATAAGTGTAATAAATACATTATTTGGAAAAGTATAGAAAACACAGATCTGCTGTGCTGTGTCCAACTCTTGCCTCACCAAGAGTGAGCTTCATGGATCAATGAATTAAGTACTGTATTATCATCATAATTTCTTATTTGACCTTTTATTCTGGAGAAGAAGAGAGACAAGTGGACAAGTGAAGAGACAAGAAAGGAGACAAATATAAAACAAAAATACAATCAAAACCAAAACACTGAAACCTGACAAGCTGGTACACATGTAAAGAAGCTAAGTGGAAAACATCTTAGACCCCCAAAGCAAAGCAGAGATTCATGAAAGCACCTTTACAGTTACAGGAGATCCTTGCTCTGCTCTGTCAAGTCGCTTTAGTTCATGTCTGTAGTTTGACCCTAATTAATGCAAATCAATTAAAGTTTCATTTATTGTGTCTAACACACTGTAAAACTTGGAAGCTTGAAGTGTTCTTTTGCACATCTGAAAATAGCTCCGTTTGGATGAATATGAATGCAAGGGTAAGAAAAATGCTTCAAAAGCTTGTGTTTAAATTGATTTTCTATATTTTTTACTCACATCCTATAGTCAAAGGTTCCTGAAAAGTGACAAACTGGACCTAGTACTAATATTTGGTTCGATGAGAGTACCAACACTGCAGACACTGGGCACTTGAGACTATGCAGCTATCTTGAGAATAAAGCTCCTGCCAAGACTTCCAACACTGATAGGGGCATCATGTTTATACTGGTATTATTTAATGATGGCTTGCTGAGCTTCTTTAGGTATTTGGTCAGCCACTTTATACCACTGACTTCCTGGTGTGGCTTATAGAAACATTTGCAGTAGGTGATGCTAAAAATAGGGGGTAAAGGTTTGTGTTTGGTACAGTTTGAGCTACACACCCAATTTCTAATACTGCAAGATGCTGCAGATGGGAGGTAAAGCAATCATTTTTAATGGGAAGGTTGATACATTTTATTTATGATTACCTAATTAAAATAAATTTAAAATAGATCTTGGTCAAAACAATGATTATGTAACATATATAACAATGTTAACAATAAAGTATTATTTGCATTAGTTTTAGTCAGATGGAAGTTCGCAAGGACACAATTATAAAATATTTGGTACAGTAAATGTATCTTGAAGCCAACAGGGAAAGATTTCCAAAAGGTAGGGACTCTAATGGAAAAAAGCAACACTTCTATTGTCACAAACTGTGACCTGGAAATAGATGGCAGGTCACATTTTGTGGATCTCAGTGGTCATAGGGGCACATGCCAACTCAAAAAGTCTGTGATGTATTAGGAGATTTGGCCATAAGAGGCTTGCTTTAAAAGGTGAGCAGTAAGATTTTAATATCAATAGAAAATCTACCTGGAAGCCAGTGCAGGGAGAAAAGCACAGAGTTGGTGTGCTTGAGCCTTTTTGTCCCAGTAATGAGTCGAGCTGCAGAGTTCTGAATCTCCTGAATGGGATGTAGGGACCCCTGACTGATACAGTCAAGATGATAGCGGACAAAAGTATTTCTAACCTCAGCATACGTAAGTCAGCGGTTGAAATGAATGATCTGATTTCAGAGATTGTCTTAAGCTGGAAAAAAGAAGATCAAATAGAGCTTTAAACTGAGCCTTTAAACTCGAATTTTAGTCAAATATTTCCCATAGATTCCAATGAACTGATGATTGCCAAAAATGTGGTCACTGATGTTTGAGTTGATACTGTAAATATTGAATAAAAACGCACCATGTATGCTGGAAAAACCCTGTGTAGATGAGGAGGTATTTTACAAAATTGTAAACTTCTTTCAATAAGCAAGGTAGTGCTATATAATTCCAGTTAATTCACACAAAAAAGGGGTACTTCCCAGTGTTTTTTTTTTCTTTTTTGATATACTAGTTGTATTTCAAAGAAGTGTACTGTACACGCTGTGTATATTTTGCTTAAAGAAAAAACAAATTCTAAATATGGAATCAGACGAAACAGTCAACCACATACAGAACTGATATCTTAACCAGATCATGATGACATCATTTTGTCAGTTATCATTTCCAAGCACAGGAACAGATGTCATACTGGAATGTGTCATTATTCTCAGTACATTAGGCCTGTTCAATATTTCCTTATGACCCTCTTATTCAAAGCAGCAGTAGTTCCTAATTGGCTTCCTCTGTGTAACTGTATCAACTTTAAAGCTTTTAAAATATCAGCAAAACATAGAAAGAAAAGAAAAAACAATGGTTTCATTTTAATTCCTACAGCAAATAAAAAATGGAAGAAAAGGTCAATTACATTAAATCTGTACTCACCTCACCCCACTATTTATTTGCATAATTCATATTTTAACCAGTAATAAGTTTAATTTTAAACAGCTTTTCCTTCATTTGCAAATGAGGATAACACTGTTTGTATTACAGTTAAATAAAAAAGGCTTTGTAAATACGCTACAACTTCTTTGGCTGTTAACTGTGCTTCTCAGACACACACCTATTTAGTTTCAGTTTATCAAATTGAAGTCTGTCAAAGGATTTCACCGTAATTCCAGTATGACAACACCTGCCATCAGGCATGTCTCAGCTGCTGGATGGGAAGTGAGCATCGCTCAGTCGATGGCTACCCGGGCACAATGTGTGATGCTGGAAGCCAGTAACACTGCGCTGAAATCTGATGAGTTATGGACAGCAAGCCTAGATGAAGGCAAATGCTGTCAAATCATGCATGACATGAACGCGTAGCACCAGTTCTGAATTTCTGTGGCTCTGCTGTTCGGTCTGCTTAATGAATGTGAACAGGGTTCATGTGGGACCAGTAAATGGTTCTTCAGACGTGATGAAACAGCCATTGCACAGAGGAATATGGTCAGTCTGTCTCAATAGAAATGTCACTACGCAATAAGTATGCAATGACTCGCTGTCTACTGTAATGAGCCCAGACTGCGAGGCTGTCTCTGGAGACGCTGATAGCAAGTATACCCACTGAATGGCAACGCTCTTCTCCCATATGTTCCAGAGGCTCAACACAGTGTATACATGAAAAAAAACAACTATATGAGCAATTTACAGAAAGAGTCTGCACACCATCTATCACTTGGTCTAGATCTAATTAATCCAAATGAAATATTTGTATTTAATGAACGCATCCTATAAATGACAGAATAGCTCTGACAGTCGTCGCTTTTGCACTCCAAATGGAAAGCTTAAGGGACTCAATTTAGTAGATAACCAGTTTTTCTCCTGGGACTTTGGATTCCAGTGACTGGCAGCCGGTGACACCATGTGCACACCCAATGCTGAATAAGTATGCTCACAGACAAGTGCCACATGACAATATATACTGTATCTTGATAAGTGCATGACATCTGAATATCTCCAAACAAGCTCACAGCTGAGTCCTTGGCACAGGCAGGTCCTAGCAATAGTTGCTGCTCCCATGGTTAATTATTTTCTAGCTTTAAAGTCATTTACCAAAGACAGCAGGTCCCAGTGTCCAAACCACAGCAGTCCGTGTGTTGGAGCAACATGTCTGTCATCGTTTTAATGGAAAATACAACCAAGGTGACCTATAACAGGCTCCTTTTTCTCTGTGTACGCCCTCTGCAGACACTCAAGCCAGCAGGATAGAGCATTTCTACTGCTGACAGGAAGCAGGAGTGCCAGATTAGAGAATGTCAAATTAATGCAGATGGAAGACAGTGAGAGGCACAAAACATGGGACTGCATGGTGTCGAATTGAGTGACTAGTTCTTCTTCACCTTTTTGTGTCCCAGCAGGGCTGCTGTTACATGAATGTTGAGGTGAAAGTGAGTAACGTTGCTTGAGCAATAGTAAGACAAATTTGTTAGAAAAAAAAGTTGAAAATTTTTCAGTATTTTAAAAATTTAAGGAGCAACCTAATATTATTTTAATCTTTCTGAGAAAAATGGTTTCTACACGGTATATTATGTAGTATAATATTATATTGTATTATTCCGATCAGCCAGTAAGACCGTTCCCCTAGGAATCCAGAAGTTAACCCCATTGGCAGAGAAGGAGAGCGTCACACCAAAGCTAAAAATTAGCCGCTATCACTAACTCAAATGTCCTGACCTCGTACATATGCGCAATCAATGAGTCATTCATATTATATATTATTACAATAATATCAGGTATAGCTGCTTTAACAGTGTATCAAGTATTATGTGCAAACACATCAGTCTTTATTGTTTAACGCACACTTTCATAACACATGTAAGTTTACTCTCACATGTGCATGGCAGAAAGAGAATTCAAAATCATTTCTGGGGATGGAAGACTACCATTTGCAACTCTGAAAAAAGCAACGCCCATGACAAATAAAAGTGCAGAAATTCATGAAATGGAGCTGGTAGCTTTGACAGCATGTCACACAAGGAGGCCGTAAGATTGGTCCCGTTCAGCAGGCGAGGGGTGGGGGATACTTTATTGAAATGCAAAAATGACTACTCTCCAAGCAGAGCTGGAGTTGTTTTAGGATGCATGAAAACTGCGTGCAACAGAGGAATTGGCGGGCGCTCGGATAGGGAAAGGGTTTCTGATTTGCATGGGAGCCTCAAAGTGCATCATCCCATGTTGTCACGTACAGCACAGGCGCAGGCCACTGCAAGACTGGTCCTGATCAAGGACATTAAATGCTATTTTGACAGTCAACAAGTGGAACTCATACATAAAAAAAGGTCCTTAGTTGTTTCGTTTTTATGGTGTAGATGTGTGGCTTGTTGAGCACAGCAATTAGGCGCAGCAGTCTCAAAGCAGCTTTCATGTCCATTTAACACACATAAACAGATACTCCACATTATTCTCTTGTAGCACACATTTTCTAGAAGTTCTCTGAGTGAAAAAAAACGGATTGAAATGTAAAAATGTGTCTCCTGTCAGTGTAATGTCATTGATTTTTAAATGTCAAGCTGCTCCTGTCTTTCCACATAGCCCTTTTCCCCAACTTGCAATTGTCCACAAATTGTGTTTCGCATTTTCAGATCACCTCTGATGACAGAGATAGGTTGAGAGAGAGGAAAAGGAAGCAGAGTACAGCCACAGAGCCTTGAGAGCGTGTCTGCTTGCCTCTGATGTGACCAAGCGACAATCTCCAGCTGAGAAATGTGAAATCTATGCGAAGACTCAAAAATTGCGGTTCACCCATCATCCACTAGGGGCAGGTTCCAAAAGGGCGCAAACCCTCATAGACTCCCATGTTAAAAAAGCTAACTTCACAGCAGAAAAAATACACATTTACAGCCTGGTAGATACAAAAAATATTTTAGCATTTATAGGTCAAGTTTACCTTCATGACAACTGTGGGGCGAGTGAATTTATTTATAAATCATTTGTTTAAATCTTGAAATTCATAATCAGGGGTGTGTCCTTTTGATTGACAGGTGCCAGATAGCCGACAAAAAAAGGAGTCAGAGGGTAGCACAGCTGCAGTTTTTAGCCAGCTAATAGAGCGCCTTAACTTTATCTCCACTGGCTGGTTAGCTCCCGCTAGCTCCAGGTTAGCTTTCTTTGCTCATAGCTACAGTCAGAGTTTGATGGGTATCAATCATCCCTCCCCACATTCAAGGCAAGGCAAGGCAAGGCAAATTTATTTATATAGCACCTTTCAGGTCCAAGACAATTCAAAGCGCTTCATTCACAGCCCCCCTCTCAGAGCCTCCTTGTCACCTCGTGTATTTTCCGGGGCTGGCGAGACTGCCAAGATGGTGACGGAAGGAACCGCCCAGTGAGCCTCTTTTCCGCTCTTCTGAAACCTACGGGTCACGTGGCAGAGGGTCCGTATTTATGAAGAGTCTACGCATGTGACTGCCGACCCTCTCAGTGCCGACCAGATGATCCATGCAGTGTGCAGACGCAGCTGTAACAATTAAAGTATGTAATATGCATAATCCAAGGGCTTAATGACCTTCCATGATGTATGACATGTAGTCTGAAAAGACACCGGCAATTACTATGCAAGACTGCTGATGAGCGGAGAAACACAGAGGATATCTTATTCTGCATGACAGCATGAGTAGATTGTATCACGTGATCAGCTATTGTACAGACCATGAGCTGTGTATACCACCTAAACATCTCATGCCGTCGTCCTTTAAAACAAGATGAGTTACAGGATTAGAAATCAGATTAAACCACTCTTTTTAGTCTGATAGTGCATAACTTGAAAAGTTTCATTCAGTCCCTCAATCAGCACTTTTGTCCCCTTGCTTCACACATGCACACTCTGATTGCTGCAAAAAAAAAGGTAACTGGATCGGTGGTGTAAATATGCCAGAAGAATGAAAAAAAAATCACACATAAAAATTAAATTTGCCATAGAGCCCGATAAAGCCAAAATTAATTACTCTGCTTACTTCTGATGCTACCCTCCCCCTTGGAACCAATTAGTAAGTTGAGATGCTTCTTTTCAGTTTAATGAGGTCTAAGTAATGATAATGAATTTCATGTTCCTGCCAAGCATTTAAAATAGGCTCTCACAAAGGCAGTGCCATATGAAATAATCTATCAAGCATACTGTAATTCCCACTCTGCAAGAAAAATTTCTCTCTGAGGGAATATTCGAAACGAGGAAGTGGGGCCCTATTTTCACCTCAACAAATACAGATGACTTAGCAGCTATAATTCTTCTGAGTGCTGATGCTTCACTGGGATGGTAAGGAGTTAATCACATGAAAATCTACAGAATACATCCATATTTATCATCGTTCAAATAAATGTGCTTGACAATTGGGTTGGAACAGTCTCAAAATCACATTCTACCACCAATGGCCAAAAGTCACACCTTGAAAATCCCTGACAAGGACAAAAAGAAAAGGGCGTGTGAGAAAGATGTTGCATCAACATGGTTAACAAAAAAACTAGGCATCAGGGACAGACAGGTGGCACATTTGCTGCAACAATCCTCAAAAGACACAAGACAAGAGGGTCTTAACATTCTAATATCATATTTACAAACAGTGGGGACAAAAGCCATCATTAATTCAGCAGCAGTTTTTGTTCTGCGGGGAAAACTGTTGAATTAAAGAGCAAGAGGGCTCACACATGAGCCTACACCAGCTTATGCAACCAGTATCACCAATAATGGCTGTGAATTTCACATATGGTGGGATCTTTCCCAGTGTGAGGACTTGTTTTTATTATCTGCCACACGAACAAAAGTTCAAATCGGTGAATTTTGTCAATATTTTTGACCAGGAGAAATTTGTAGTACTCCCACAGTTTAACCACATTTACAGTTGTTTGTTATCTGATATCCTAACTCAGCTGGTTTGGCTCCAAATGGGGCAGCCTAGTGGGTCTAAATACACCAGCTCAGCTATATAGCTGTGAGTTTTCCAAATTACTGGTGCACAGTTTGCTGTCAAGGTGTAATGAAAGGACTGGTCTACATGGTCCATGTTTGGGCACCGACAGCAGAACAAGGATGTGAATCAAGCACAAACAGACACAAAACTCCCCGAAAGACAAATCAAACAGAGAAGCAGTGAAGGAAAATGACTTTTCAGAGGAAGGCGTGCAGGCAAACGCAAACAGAGCAGAAAATTAAATACAAAGTCTTTCAATTTTTGACCACATTTTCTTTATATAAGTGTTTGTCCAGGTGCCTGTTATTGTGAAAGCTGTCAGTGAGTAGACGCTAAAGTGATAAACAAAAAGTAAGCTATCACTATAATTTCATAAATTAATATTTAAAAGAAATTGCATTCATTTATTTGAATTGAATTAATTATATTATCAGTGCCAAGTATTTGCTTCCATTAAAACCAGCCCTTGCTCTAATGCTGATGTAAAATTCACAGTAATGAAAGTTTAATACTAATCACACGAAACATCATCATTATGTATTAATTGATATTAAACATTAATGCTATCCATAAACTCTGTTAAAAAGTCACTGATTAATTTCCAGCCTTAATTAATTGTTGCAGCAGAGGAACTGGCTCACTACCTTCCCAGAACATCTAAATTAAAGCTTTTACTCGGTTTGCTGTTTGCACATGACACTGAGAATTGTGGTTGCAGTAGTTATGCTTTGTTTTGGACTATTTCTGGATTAAAGCAAAGTGAACACTTTCATCAGGATTCAGGGTTTCAGAGTCAACTATCCTTGAGCTATGTCAGCTGTCACAGCAACATATTTAGAAAACTGCTGCTAACTACAAACAAAACCAGGCTCTTAAAAAGACTAACTGATGACCCGGAGAGGATGCACTGCTTCCTGTACCCAAGAGAGATAAAGTGGTTTGAAACAATCAAGTTATAATGTCAGTCTGAGGCAAAATGTGTACCTCTGTTCTCTAAAGTTATTTAATGGTGTGATTCCTGTACATATGCAGTCTTAAAGATGTCTTAGAGACGCAATTAACCAGAGGCTGTATTTCATGGGAGCAAAGCTCTAACATTAATGCACTCATTTTGATAGTGCATGCTGGAAATTGAAGGAACTGTTTGGCTTAGTGCACAAACTGTTTGCTTGCAGCTTACATCATCCAAATTTTTGTTCCACCCATAAGCTCCTGACATTTTGGTGTGTCTGTGAATGATTGTTGAATGAACTATGTTTAAACCCCTCAGCATAAATCAGTATACTTTCCCAAAGTGGGTGCACTGTGGATGCCTTCAGGGTGGGTTAAGGATAGTGGTTGAATTCATTAAACAGAGTCACAGCTTTTTTATTGTGTTGTTCTAAGAATCACAATCGCAAAATATGCATGTATGTTGCCTTTTGGGTCAGATTTAAATATACAGAAATAAGCTTTCACTTTCACTTGGGAGCTTTGCAGTGAGAAAAGCAACAGAAAGATCTAATACTAAACAGAGCTCAAAGAAAAGCTGATGCATGTCAGCCCTTAAAGGGACAACACCCGATTTCACGTCCGGCTAGCTTAGTTAGCGATAGCGGCTATTTTTTTTTAGCTTTTGTGTGACGCTTTTTCTTCACTAAGGGATTTTACTTTCATAATTTGACTCCGGATCACTAA
>JAVQJG010121052.1:0-17309 GCA_036024015.1 Craterocephalus amniculus
TCAAACACTGATGTAAACTCACGGAACGCTGGAAGGCTCGGTACGAAAAGACACAAGACGATCTGGCAGGGAATGCAGGGAAACAGGACTTAAATACTAGAGGGGAGGTGAGACAATAAGACACAGGTGAGACACATTAGGTAGAGGCAAGCAATCACCTCAACATGATATTTGTGGAAGTCACAGGAGTCATAAAAGGTTTAAAAGTATTTCATTTAAAATGTTTCCACTCCTGAGGTACAATAATGTTTTTGCTTGTCATACTGCTGTCCCACCAGTGATGTTTGTGAGCTGTACTTCATCCAGATTACCTGTGCAACAAAGAAAGCTTCTTTTTTCCCAGATACAACAATAGTGGAGATTTACAATACAGGACAACCTTAGAAGATATTAGCATGTTTATCACACGAGTGAAGTAAACAGTGTCATAGAGTAACTGTAGCTGCCTGGTACTTCAGTTACACCCTGTTCTGCTTGTGTTTGCAGATTGTTGCAGCAGCTGGCCTCACAGATGAAGGTGGGGCTCAGTTTCACACTGAAACCAGAGTTCAGTGATCACAGAAAACCTCCGTCTGCTCCACCACACCTCATGCTCGCTCATCTGTTAGACGGTTTTGCCCATCACAGATAACTTCTCCATCTCCATCTTGTATTTCAATATTCTCCAGAGTAGATTTTTCTGACTTATAGGCAGCAATAAGAAGTTAAACGGCGTTCGCCCTCTGTCTGATGAATTAAAGTCAGAACAGAGGAAATGTTTTAGTCTCTTAGTATCCATTTTAGGACTCCTTTGCAGATCAAATCACATGACTTATAAGAAATCGGTCAAAGGGAAGGGGGTTTTCTGCAGCATAACTTTTCCCATAATGGCACCCATCTTTGTTTCTGCTAAAACCTAAACAAACTTTTTGGTGTTTTTCACATCACACTGTTTTATTATGAAATTTATTTGAACTTTGTGTGGACAGGGTGTTTGTGCGCTTTCTGTAATTTTCTGTGTAAAGAGGGAAAATGTTGCTGAGAATGCTGAGAATGCAAAGTGTGTGAAACAGGAAGATGCCGACTTATAATCATGTTTGACTCATTTTATAAAAGCTTTGCTGATGAATGCTCTTTCCCATGTAGGAATTCACCGTTTTAATTAAACTAATAACTCAACCAATTAGCAGTTGTTGCAGAAGCAAGTTGACTCTATGTGCTCTGATTTTCTTCTGTGCATGTATGTTTCCCATAAACATGACTCTTACATTTTCAGGTTCCATATCTACATGTAAAAAGTAACTTCTGAAAAAGTAAATGGTTCTACCGAAGCGCCCCAAACTCTGAAATCTAGCCTTGCACCTCAGCTTGATTTCAATCTCAGTATAGCAACTTACTGTGAAAGGAAGGCCGATGCAGGCCCTGTTTCTCTACATGCATCAGTATGGGGCAGGGTCTCTTCCTTCTCCCCTCCTCCTGGGACAGAACCTGATAAAAACTCCCTGGATGTGGCTTTGAATGCCGGAGGAGGAGGAGGTGTGATGGTGCCAGTATGCTAAAGCAACATTTACCCCATTTACTTTATTTTCTAACAGAACAGTCACCTAAAACAGCCCCCACCCCTCCACAATCATAAATGAAAAGAAGCTTTTCTCCTAACTTATATTATGACCAACCCAGGAAATTCTGTGCAGCATGTAGTCATTTACTGTTGGTATGAAGCTTAATTTCCTCTAATGTTTGAGGAAATGGCCTCTTTAAATGGGTATGAGGCTAGTATTTGAGTAGATGCTTAATTATAAACCTACAGAGTCAGAGATATAAATGTCTTCGACCTAAAACCACTTCCATGTATTTGTAGAGGAAGAGCGCCCAGCCAGAATGCAGAAATATGAAATGACTATAAAGTGAATTGTTGTTTAACATGAGGTAGATTGTGTTTTTTCACAAAGCCTGTATTTCTGCAGGAGTTATTTAAGGTTGGTTTGACATTTGCAGGCTGCATGGTAAACTGATGTACAGTGGTGAGTGCTGTCATCCAAAGGTCAAGATGGAAATGCCACTGTTTTCATGACAATGTAAGTTTAGAAAAGAAAATCAGGCATTCAGTTACAAAAACCTGATTACATAGTGAGTGTTTATAAAGTGTTTTCTATTTATTATGATTGTTTGGCTATAAAAAATTAACTTAAGGCAATAGTGTGTCCAAGTGTTGGGACATTGTGTAAAATCTAATAAGAAAAACAGAAAGCAAGAATTAGCTAATGTTACCGTGCAGACCTGGCTGGCTGGCTGGCTCCATCCATCCATCCATCCATCCATCCATCCATCCATCCATCCATCCATCCATCCATCCATCCATCCATTTTCTGTACCACAAAATCCAATTCAGGGTTGCGATGCTGTATTTCTTTCTTTTTTTCTTCTTTTTCTGTTTTTTTAACCTGTCTTGTCCAGCATCGTAGAAGCAGAATGATTTTCTGGCTGCTGTTTTATAATAATAATAATACATTTTATTTGGTAGCGCCTTTCAGGACACCCAAGGACACTTTACAGAACGAACAAGAAAAACAAAAACCACAGGAACAGAAGAAATGCTAAAATAGAAAACAAGATAGACAATAAAAAGGCCAAAATAAACAACAACAGGTTAAGAACAGAGGGGACACAAGGAGATAAGCTATAAATTATAGGCTCATTTAAACAGATGGGTTTCTAGTCTGGACTTAAAGAGGATGAAGTTGTTGTTCCTGATTTCTGGGGGGAGGGAGTTCCAAAGTCAGGGAGCAGAGTGACTGAAAGATCTGCTCCCCATGGAGCTGAGGCGGGCAGAAGGAACGGTGAGATGGATGGAGGAGGAGGACCTGCGGGAGCGGGAGGGAGTGGCCATGTGGATGAGGTCAGACAGGTAGGGGGTAGGGGGGAGAGAGGTTGTGGATGGCCTTATAGGTATGCAGAAGGAATTTGAAGGTGGATCTGAATTTAACGGGAAGCCAGTGAAGCTGCTGAAGAAAGGGGGTGATGTGGGGGAAGGAGGGGGTCCTGGTGATGATGCGGGCTGCTGAGTTCTGGACCAGTTGGAGTTTGTGTTGAAGTTTGTTGGAGTTTGTGGGGACACCAAAGAGGAGAGAGTTGCAGTAGTCGAGGCGGGAAGTGACGAGACTGTGGAGCAGGATGGCTGCAGTGTGGGGGGTCAGAGAGGGACGGAGGAGATTGATGGAGCGTAGATGGAAGTAAGCAGACCGGACAGTATTACTGATGTGGGCGTGAAAAGAAAGAGAGCTGTCAAGGACGACCCCCAGACTCTTTACCTGAGGGGAGGGGGAAACTGTGGCGTTGACTATGGTTACAGAAAAGCTGTTAGTTTTGGAGATTGCAGATTCAGTGCCGACAAGAAGAAGTTCAGTTTTACTGCCGTTGAGTTTGAGGAAGTTGGAGGTGAACCATGTTTTTATTTCTGCAAGGCAGTGGGTGATGGAGGAAGGGGGAGTGAGGAGTAGAGGAGAGGAGTAGGGCTTACTGGAGATGTAGAGCTGGGTGTCATCCACGAAGCATTGGAACTGGATGTTAAATTTGCGGAAGATGTTGCCAAGCGGGAGGAGGTAAATTATGAAGAGGAAGGGTCCCAGGACAGAGCCCTGGGGAACACCTAGAGTGAGTGGGGAGGGATGTGAGGTGAAGGATTTTAACTGGATGAACTGAGTCCGGCCGGTGAGGTAGGACTGAAACCAGTGGAGGGGGATGTGAGAGATGCCAGATGAGGAGAGTCTGCTGAGGAGAACGGGGGGAGAGATGGTATCAAAGGCTGCACTCAGATCCAGGAGGATGAGGATGGAGATGAAACCAGAATCAGCAGCCATGAGGAGGTTGTTGGTGATCTTGATGAGGGTTGTTTTGGTGCTGTGGTGGGGACGGAAGCCAGACTGGAACTGTTCATTCAGGCTGTAATGGGTGAGGTGAGAGTGGAGCTGAGAGGCAACAGTTTTTTCAGGAATTTTGGAAATGAAGGAAAGATGAGAAATGGGGCGGAGGTTTTTGAAGCCACTTTACATGCAGGCTATTCATTTTCATAAATGCTATTATTATTATTATTATTATTATGTATAAATATTAGCTTTTCAACTAGCCTTTGAGTAAAAAAACAAAACAAGAAACAATAGTACTTTTATCATCATGAAATGTAGGAACGTTAGCCTCTGCTAGCATGAAACACTTTAATTGCGCTGAGACTGGAAACACTGGAGTTGCACTTTGGATAAACTGGGAGTTACGATGGAGGAATGGGGAATGTAATCAGCTTGTTGGACTTACCTTACCTTGTGTGTGTAGTATTGTTTGCTTTGTTTACAGTGGCTCTTATTAATGTGAAGATGATCCCAACATTTAGTTTGGAGTTTTTTTAAGTAAGTTTTGTATAATCTTGGTCTATTCCTTGGTTGGCCCGGTCACTCCATGACTCTCACTGCATCAAACCATAAAAAAGTCTAATCTATGAGCAGTGAACGACTGTTCAAACAGTTTCAGTCCCAGAACCTCTGACCTCCCGTTTCACTCGAAGCTTGCCGAAGCTTGAGCCATAAGCCCCATGGAAAGGAGGAAAAGGAGACCCTGGATTGCAGGATTGAGAGGAAAGCCTCTGGAGTAGTGGCGGTGGAGGGACAAAAGATGAAAAGCACAGGGGAAGCGAATGAAAGAAAAGAAAGGGATCTGTGTTCGGTGGTGTGATTACAGGCTAACTGGTGTTGCTTGTAATGCCTTCCAGATGGGCTCCTACTTTGGCTACACGGTGGCAGTGACCGACATCAACAGCGATGGGTGAGTAAAGGGAGTTATGGCGACTCAGATGGTGGCGAAAAATAGTGACAGGGATAAAATGGCTGAATTCAGAGCGAAGGGGGAATGTACTGGCCAGACCCGAGTTACAAGTCATCTTCATGAGTCACTGAAAAGTCCCTCATTCTGCACCATCATGTGGAAACTTCCTGTATCTGTCAAGTTCTCCTTTCACTAATTCCACTTCCTCTGACCCCCAACAACCAGCAGAGTGCAGAGGTCAGACGTTTGCATGACGTTTGCCTGGTGTTTGTGCTAACCACTGATACGTAGGTGTTCTCTTATCACCCTGTCTGCATTCTCCCTGGCTGTGTGCAGCATGGATGACCTGCTGGTAGGAGCTCCGATGTTCATGCGCCGAGGATCCGACGGGCATCTGGAGGAGCTGGGTAAGGTGTACGTGTACCTGCAGAGGCGCCCTCTCCTGCTGGAGCCCAGCCAATCCCATCTCCTCGGTCTGCAGGCCTTCGGCCGGTTCGGCTCCTCTCTGGCTCCTCTGGGGGATCTCAACCAGGATGGATTCAATGGTACATGAGCACCAGATGAACCGAAGCTAGACCCACAGTGCAGATAGATGGCATGACTTTATCTATTTTACTCTCAGTGGCTGCTCATATTTTAATTCTGAAGCAGCTCCACCTGCATTAACCTAATCTAATTTCACTGATGTTAACTCATCAGCAACTTCATCTAGTCAGCCTTGCTCATACCGGGTCCTCCTCTTCATCGGGACCTCCTAGTACCAGGTCTAACCTTCTCCATGTTGACATGTTAGCATCACATCCATGATGAGAATCTCCCATTCCATCATGATGATGAGAATCTCCTGTTCCAGAGCTTGGGTGGAAGCAGTGCTGACTGGACTTCCTGTTGCCTTTCTATCATCTCCAACCAGTCTGCCCAGTCTCCTCTGGACTGCTGGCGATGTTCTCTTCTTCAGACCATCCTCTGGAAACCCTGGAGATAAATAGCGGTTGAACAGGCTCGACTTGATTAAGTGGCCGATGCGTGTATCTGCATTTTTATTCCAAGCAAGTCAGACAGAAAATAGAAAGAGACGTTGATATAAAGAAGGGATGTGGGGTCAGTGGGTTCTCAGGTTGACCAGGTGTAGTCGTGTACCTGTCCGCTGCCAGCTGATCTGTATCCATGCTGTTTGCAATCAGACATGGCCATTGGCTGTCCCTACGGAGGAGACGACCAGCAGGGGGTGGTTTTCATCTACAACGGCCATGCTGGGGGACTGCAGGAGCTGCCTTCTCAGACTCTGTCTGGTCAATGGGCTTCCAGCTCTTTCCCAGCTAGCTTTGGCTTTTCCCTGCAAGGCAACAGAGACCTGGATCAGAACGGGTACCCAGGTACGAAGACTCCGTCCATTAAGGCCTGGCCTCTTCAGCCCTCGCTTCCTTTCACCCACTTTCCTCTTGCAGATCTCGTCATTGGTGCCTTCGGAGCAGATAAAGCTGTTTTGTACAGGTCTGTTTACACACTTAACCAGTACCCATGGAATGAAAGACGCCTTGTCTGATCCCTTGCCTTTGTATCCACTCAGAGCCCGGCCCATAGTGAGTGCCAGTGCATCCCTGACGGTGCAGCCGACCATGTTCAATCCGGAGGAGCAGACGTGCTGGCTGAGAACCGGGGATGAAGCCATCCCCGCATCCTGGTATGGATTCCATCTGTTTCACTCCGCTAGTGTGTTAAGGCTCATTTCTAAGGCTCCCTGACCGCCGTAATGTCCGTTACAAACATTCATGTTCATGTGTCGCTCTCCTCATACTTCCATCCATCTTTTATGTTGCTATGGTAACCTCTGCTAGTGGGCAGTGCTGAGTTCGTTGTTAACTCTGTTTAGACCAAAAGCGTCAAGAGCATCAGGTTTACATGTAAAGTCCATGTAGAGGCGCATCAAGTGGCGGGTCCATCCAGTGGCTTCAGATTTCGAGATTTGACGCGCGTCAAGAGCAGCAGACGCCAGAGTTCAGCGTCCAGTGTCCGACACACACCGACTGAGTGTTTTTGACGCTCTTGCCACTTTTGTTCTGAACACACCAGTAGTGTCAGACATCGGGTGGCAGCACTAACGCACTGCTATAAAGTTGTTTCTAACCAAAAACACACCCTGAACACCTGTAGAGCCTAATTTCTAAAGCTTGTGCAACTTCTTATCTTTAAATCTTCGTCTTCTTCTACAGTTTTGCTCTTCCTGTTCCTCTTCTTCTTCTTCTCTGGTTTGTTTCTGCTTCTGGGTCGAGTGACCGATGCGCAAGAGAAGCCTGAACGCACCGATAAATGTGTGATTGTTTTAGAAGATGGACGAACCTGTCCGTGAGTCTGCGTCCAGCATAAACGGGCCTTTATTGAGTTCATTACACAGCAGCTCTGCAGCAGGACACGCCTCTGTCCTTTAACAAAGCCCTGCAGAGTGTAGAGCAGCTTGGGAACATGGAAAGTCTCACATTACATAAGCATGAGCAATTCACCTCATGAAAACGCTAAACGTGCACCAGGTTTCTGTCCGAGCCACGCTGAACTACACGTCAGTGTCCTAGATCCAGTCACACAGCAAGCTTCCACCAGCTTTGCATCTCAATGGAGCTCTCTCCACGGTTCAAATTACACACCAAGCTTTCTAGGTTGTGGTGAGTCATGCAGCAAAGTGGCCGGTTTATAAATATCAGCCTAGAATATTAATACAAGGAAGTCTTGTTTTAGTTCTTACGGCTGTGTTGCTGCCTTGGAAACAAGAAGGAAACCGAGGCGAGGAGGAAGTGATGATGATGATTGTGGTGGAGTGGCTTCCTAAAAGAATGGAAAGGTGGGCAGAGCGCTGGGTGCAGTTAAAAGCTCGGCTCTGAAAAAAAGTTAACTTTGGAATAAACAGACTGTTTGCCAGCAGTAGAGGCTCAGATGTGTATGTTCATGTGTGGGTCCACTTTTAAGATTTAACTTCAGCTACGAGTTGGTTTTATTTACCGGGCGTGTGAAGGTTTTTCAGAAAAATCTGTTTTAATTTAGGTAAAAGTGCTTGTTGTCTCCGTGTATATGTGGGTTCTCTCTCCTCCCACCTTCCAAACACAAGCATGTTAGGCCACCTAACATGCACCTGCCTCATGCCTGCGAACCACTGGGATAAACTCCAGCTTCCCAGCCGGAACTGGAATAGACGGCAGAAAAACAAGGTTATTTAGTCATTTATTGCAAAAAATTCCTTCGGAAGAAAACCTGAATTCACTTTGATGCTTCCAGAAAAACTAACTGCTAGCATCTATTAGCTAGTGCTAAAGCTGGCAGCCCCAACTCACATCTTTACTAGATTCAACCTATATAAACAAACATATATCATAAATATACATAATATATCTATCTATTACAAATTAATTATTAAAAATTAATAACAAATATTTGTTTTAAATACTTAAGTACAGTTTCTTAATCCAATGTTGCAATCTCTCAAAATGACAGATGGTCTTCAGATTTTTCCATCATCAGTGTCGTAAAAACTGTACATGAAAGAGAATATCGTGTGCAGAGACCCCAGCTGCAGTGATGCATGATGGAGGAGCTGAGTGGACCAGATGATTGACACCCATCGCTCTCTGAGCTGCCTTTAGCTACGAGCTAACCAAGCTAACCCGGAGTCATCGTCATGCGTGCTACGGTTAGCTTTAGTGTAACTGATTACTAAGTCGAAATGAAGTTAAATCCAGCAGATATATGCTTTTAAACCAACCTTACATTGTACCTACAGTGAACTGAATGAAAACCTTCAGCTTTGATACTTGGTCTTATTTTTTTGGGTTGTTTGGCTCTTTCCTGCAGCAAGCATAAATTTTCCCTGTCGTGTGTGTAATGCCTGTGTCGTGTGTTGCAGCGTCAACGTCAGCTTCTGCCTGCAGGCTCATGGGAAGCACCTCCCCCCGCGCCTAGGTAAGGCATGCACACACACATGGTGCCCATTACCCATGCTTTCCCTGTGCAGCCACAACTATGCCGGACCTCTGCCGGCGATTTGGAAGTTAGGACGGAGAAAAAAGGATAGCAGCGTAAATACAGGGTCGCTGCGTGTGTGTGTGTGTTTATTTACAGAGCAGGGTGTGTTTGTCTGCAGGGTTCTGATGTGGTTTACAGTCATGCTAACAAAGTGAAATAAAGGTGTTTTATCTTAGAGGATGATTCCCTCTGAGCATGTGCACCCATGCTGGCAGGACGTCTGTGGAAAAACTGTGTGTGTGTGGCCACCAGAGACTGTAAAATGATTGGATGACTCTTAAAACCAGGTGAGCTGCAGGTTCCTGATGCTCAGTGGGAGGTTCCCACCGTCGCCATCTTGGTTCTGTCATGAGTCTAGAGACTCCTGGAAAACCCCAAAATGGCCAACAAAGAGGCGCTGAGAGGGAGGCTGTGAGCTTGGGGAGGGATGATTGACACCCATACAAAGCTAACCCGGAGCTAACGGGAGCTAACCAGCTAACGGAGGAAGGCGGCTAAAGCTAAGGCGCTGTTAGCGGCTAAAAACCACAGTTGTGCCTTGTTTTCCTGAATATCTGGCACCTGTCAATTAAAAAGACACTCCTGAATTTTAGGATGAAATAACATCTAAACGAATGAGTCAGAATGTTTCCCTCCCCCCACAGGTGTCATGAAGGTAAAGCTGAGCTTTAAAAGCTAAAATGGTTTTTGTACCAGGCTGTAAACATGTTTCATTCTGCTGGAAAGTTGCTCTTTTTACCATGAGAGTCTATGGGGATTGGCTCAGCCAGCCCCTAGTGGAGGAGGGGGGGAACTGCAGTTTCTGGCACTTCTGCATAGCCTCCATGTTTCTCATGACGCTTGCTCCTAACCCAGAATCAAACCAGCAGCTGTGACGTTCAACAATCCTGATGCAGCAATAAAGCAGAAGATACCAGATAAACCCGAACGGAACCTGCCATCAGCCCCATTTCATCTGAACAAGCTGGAAAAACTGTGTAGTTTTTATAATTAAATCTGAGCCACGCTTTGTTGGTGACCCAAGCAGCCGTGACCCAAACCATGAAGGTGCAGCAGCAAATCCTTTAAGTCCTGCCGGTTGCCAGTTAAACCCAGCGCGTCCCACAGCGGCCTATAGCTGCTTCATGCTTTGTCCTTCCTCAGATTACCGCCAGCAGAAATGATCATCCCCCCCCCCCCCCCGTTTCCCCTAAAACGCCCCCAGGGATCATTAAATACTGATACGCCTCCACATGAGTAACCCTGCCATACACAAATTACTAAGAAACAGAGCCTCATGTTTTCTGCAGACAGTAATTTACTTCCATACACATAAAAAGTGATACTTTATTATTTCTTGAATATATTGTACTTTTATTACTTTCATTTAATCTATTTTGATATTTTATTCAAATGTATTGATTAAATATGCTTTTAAAATTTCTATCACATGGGTATGCTAAAAAAAATATATGGCTGCATTACTTTTCTTATAGAGTTTGGTTGTTACAATGTATGCATGTGCATGTAAAAATATTTATTCTACACTAAGAGACTGTGTATTGCATGATTCACTGATGTCCCTTGAATTGGCAAAATAAGAAATTTTCCATCCCCACCCACGAATATACTGGAAAACAGCTGTAAAATAGCTGTCCACTGTGGTGGACACTATGCATGAAAGGGTTAATGTGACAACTTCTGGCTTTTCTCAGAGGGATAAGGGCCGTTTCTGGCCTCCATCTTCCAGCCCTGAGCCACTAAATGAGGTTTTATGTACCAACCTGGTCTCTCTTCTTCATCTCCTCCACCTGGCGGAGCTGCTCGGACGACAGGACGCTCTCTATCCTCTGCATGTCCCGCATGAGGAGACGCTGCGACTCCAGGAACTGGTCGTTGGCTCGCTGCCACGTGTATTTCAGCTGGTTGTGCTGCTGCCGCTCCAGCTCCAGCTTGTGACAGACTGATGCAACCAGCAGAAAAGTACCGTGAAAACCAGAATTACGTCGTTTGCAGCCTTCAACCTCGTCAGAACTTTTTCTTTTTTTAATCAAATATTTGGTTAAAAAGTACCGTCGTGGAGCTCCTTCCGAAGTTTCTCGGCATCCTCCTGCAGGACCGACTTCTGAGTGTTCAGCACGGCCACGTACATCTCCAGGTCCGTCCGGCACGACTTCTCAGCCTCCAGAACGTGATTCAGCTCCTTCACCTGCAACAGGTCGCTGCTTTAGTTTGATGCACTAGCTCCCAGCATATTCTAATTTTCAGAGTTGCACCTGTAATAATACGATTAGCACATGCTTTTAATCTTTTTATTGATTTTATTTTATATAATTCTTTGTGTGTTTAAATGATTTCATTGTAATTCTTAACCTGCTTTTTAGCTTTTTATGCTTTTAATGTTTTATGAATTGTCTTGAACCTGAAAATGTGCCATACCAATAAACTAGCCTATTAATCTGGATTTTAATGGTCAGAGCTCCCAGTGATAAAACCAGCATCGTTCTAATGTTTGCCAACAACTCTCACCGTGGAACCTGGAAGTTCATGGACAGTTTCTGCCTGAAGGAACCAGAAGTTCCTCCTAAAGATGCTGCTTGGGGTTCTGCTGCCCCCATCCTCACAGATCTTCTGTTTAACCCTCGAGTTACCCCTCAGAAAACTTACATGTGTGACCCTTCAGGTAGACTTTTTCTGTCCACTTTGCAGAAGGTTGGGCTTTTGAAATTTCATTCTGGATGACACTTCTTCACCAAGAGTCGGCTCCGGTGAGCAGAGCGTCTGTCTGTGGGGGAGTTTTGAACTTTAGAAGTGGACAAAGATGTTCGGGGGCATACATGGGTGAAGGTTGCTCTGCAGGTTCTCAGTGGGGTTGAGGTCACGGATGACGCTGGTCCCAACATGGATTTTTCTGTGTTCATTATAGGGATGCAAAATATTAGATTTTTGGCCAATATTCAATATTT
The DNA here is from genome assembly GCA_036024015.1 of Craterocephalus amniculus. Taxonomy (NCBI): domain Eukaryota; kingdom Metazoa; phylum Chordata; class Actinopteri; order Atheriniformes; family Atherinidae; genus Craterocephalus; species Craterocephalus amniculus. The sequence continues at coordinate 11,751 of JAVQJG010121052.1, forward strand.
TACATCTCACTTGGACAAAAGCAATTTCCCTTTTTTAAATTTACAGAAAGATCCTTTTTCCCCAGACAATAAGGAAGTAATGTTGAACAGAAGTTTCCTTTTAATGAAGCTTCTGCTCTGCATAAAGTCACGTCTACATGCGGAAAGATGTGCAATAATGTGGAGGAAGACAGAACTGAGTTTATTGGTGTCCATCAATCTGACGTCCCTCTGAAAACAACATGCGGTTATTTGTGTGGTCCGTCTGAGCAAATCTTATCACGGAGATGTGAATATACTGAGAACATCTCATCAGGTCAGCTGCCTTCTTTGCTTGTGGCAAGGTTTGCTGATTTTGTCTGAGTTACGACTGCGCAGCTCCACGTTTTCCTGAAAGCCACAACAGACACGAGAGGGCCGTGAAGACGAAGAAAATTCTCTGAATATTTTAGAAATGTAGCTTTTGCTTTTGTCCTGCTTTTCTTTTTCTTTTAAAAAAGGAGATGTTAAATATTCAGCTGCCAGATCACCGGTGCCCCGAGCATCACCGGTGTCTCAGAGGGGGTAGTGTGTAACTCTCAATCCTCCCCCTTAGACATACGCCTTCGCCTCTAAACAGGAACACCGACAGCTTCATCCTGTTCAAGTCCAGACTAAAAACCCATCTGTTTAAATCAGCATATAATGTATAGCTTATCTCCTTATGTCCCCTCTGTTCTTAACCTGTCGTTATTTATTTTAACCTTTTAATTTGTCAATCTCGTTTTTCTATTTTAGCATTTCTATTGTACCTATGTTTTTTTCTTGTTTGTACTGTAAAGTGTCCTTGGGTGTCCTGAAAGGCCCTACCAAATAAAATGTATTATTATTATTATTATTATTATTAAACAGAGGTTCATGTTTTCAGGCCCCTGAACCGAGACCCCCCTCTGTCAGTCTAAGCTGAGCCATACCAGGAGGCCGGTCTGCTTGTGGCTGTTTATGGACACACGTCACACAGGAAAAGAGCCGTAAATTCCAGCTTTATAACTAACAGAGATAAATATAAATAAATATATATAGTGTTCCCCAATTAACACCTTTTCAGTACTTTTATTTCTGAATCATGCGTAGGGCGGTCAGACGGCACATTTTGCCGTCATGGGTAAACATCGACCTTATCGTAAAGTTTTTAACAACATTTGTTCGTTTTCAACATTGTTTTTTCCCGAAAAAAGGAAAATACTGTTTTTCTTGCTCTGGTTGTCCTTTATGGTGCTATATAGACTGATAAGTTCATTTTACACCATTTTAGCTTCATTATCTGACACCTGAGACCTGAAAACATCACGCCTGCATGGTTTCTCCAATCAGAAAAGGTTCAGCTTCTACATATATTATTACATAAACATAAAACCAGGTGGATTAAAAACAGCAACAAGGCGTTTTAGAGTTTATGGTTCTGCATTTCACAACACTTCTTCTTGGCTTCAAACCTCAGACTTGTTGGTCATGTTCTTTTTCAATCTGCAAACTCAAATTTATCAGGACCTGCAGAGCTACCATGAGGCTGAAAAAACTAGAACTGCTCCATCAGAAAAAGTTTGCAGTTCAGTCTTTCTCCTTTCTCACGAGTAATCGCCATCAGAACTGAAATGTTTGCAAGCTGTAAAAGCTGCTTTGGTTCGGCTCGAGCTGAAACAAGAGGAGGTCGTAGACAGGGAAGGCTGCCACTCACATCCTGTCTTCTGAAAAGGACTGACCTTGGAGGCCTCCAGCTCCTTCACCCTGTCCTCAGCTGTGCTCAGCTTGGCCTTCAGGGCTGCGATCTCCTGCTCCATGGGCATCACCACGGATCGCAGCTTCTCTGCATCCTCCTGAGCCTTTGAAGGGTTGCACAAACATTTTACTCAACATTTGTTCAGCCTTAACATGTATAATTAAGTCACGCTGCACACACAACAGAATAGATTATTTCCACAGTAGAGGCCGGTCGGATATTTGAGTTCTTTCTGGTATCAGCAATGGCTGATACCGCAAGAACTTTTTGCTGAATAAAAAAAGATTCAATTGTTATCTCTGCACCTGTCTTACCGCGACGATTGTCCACATATTAGACCGTCACAGAAACGGGTGAAAACATGTCGACCTTTAAGACGAACAGAGGTGCCTACTTTCTTCATTTCGTCCTCCAGGTTCTCCTCCTCCTGACCCTCGGTGAGACGCCGCCGCAGGTCGCCCAGCTCCCTCTCCATGGCCTCGCGGTACTGGTTCCACTGGGCTCGCTCCTGGTCCAGGCGCTGGTGGAACTGGACCTCGTACTCGCACACAGTGTCTATGAGCAACGACACAAAGCACTCGGTCACACCGCAACTCGCTAGCAGGAACCAAATTAGCAAAAATAAAGAGACTTCAATCAAATTCAATTTCAAAAACAATGTTAAAATCTAGAGCGAGGTATCACTCGATTCAATACCGATTCATTTTCAGATATTCATGACATTAATATTGCTTGAATAATAAACATTCGCAGATGAAAATTTTCATGAAATGCTGAAGCAGTCTTTTAACAGTGTGTGTTTTATATACATTTAATATTCATGTTTTCATTAAAAAATGTCCAGAAGCACTGGCATGTCACACACACATAACTGTAACATTTATTTGTAAAGAATAACCAGTCTTACATGTAACACAGAATACATTATTAACACAAACACTACAGTAAAAAATAATTACCAAATAAAAACTAAGCTTTATTTCTTTAAAAAAATTAATAAATTTTTTTTTTAAAAATCAATTTTGGCATTTTATGAATCGATTATTGATTTTTTATTCTTGAATCGATTTAAATTGATTTTTTAAACCCAGCCTTATTAAAATCCAAATAAAAACAAAATGTCATTTCTGCTGCTCAGAAAAAATATTTCTAAAGATAATCCACTGCTGAGGTAAACAAACTTCACTAACCACCCTGTGGTCACGGAGGAGACGACACTAACAGAAAGGAAAAAGCTACAACTACGAACTTTGTGTTGGAAACTGTCCAGCGTGTTCGTAAACATTGGAAGGATAGCAGTGAAATATCTTCTGGTTTTTCCATGTTTCAGCCAAAAAGGAAAAAAGTAGGAAGAGAAGTTTATTTTCTCCTGATAGACGTCCATACCTGTCACTTCTGCCCCAGATCTATCAGAACCCTTCTCAGCCCCAGACCCAAAGCAGAACGGAGTAAAGGTGGTTTTCATGTAAACCTCCATATGGATTTACTATTTCCATGCAAACAGAAGGAGAACACTTTAATCCAGAATAAACATCACTGTGGTCATGGAGGATGGGATGCTGGAGAAGTCTGCATACACCGGCGTGATTACCTCACCACTAACACGTTGCCAGTAATTTGTGTAATCAGAGACAGAAACGAGTGTCTCTTATCTTTATAGTTATCACACATTTTATCCTTTTAAAAAACCAAAGTTTAACATAAAAAATGTGAATTCTTTATATGAGCTGATCCAGGAAAACCCTCCCTTTCCGTTACTGAGCTGCTTCTTTGGCTCCACAGATCTACTTTAGCTTTGCTCCACATAAAAAACACAGCTGCGTCACAGCGTCAGAGTTTTTCTTCAAGCAACGGCAGATTGTGCAACAACGTCTTCAGAGTGATCCACAGTCACTGAGCAGGACGGTCCATCCGGGTCCATCCGGGTCAGCCTGCTATCAGACGGAGGGATGGGCGGTGTGGTTGCTCGGCTGAGTAGACGTGAAACGGCAGGAAAACATTCGTCCTCACCCTGACGGTTTGCAAACTTTGACCTTTACACCATCAATCTCTGCTGCTGCAGGTCAGCTGGTCCCACGACCAAACGCCCGTCACTAGTAAAGCACAGAAAGCTCCAAGTCGTTTTTACTGCAGTCAAGCAGATGGGAATGCTGGATATACTGGGACGAAGCGCTAACCCAACTGGTTGACGAGTTTCCAGTTCAGGCTTTTAATTGATTTAACAATTAAAAACATGAACTTTGTGGTTTTAACTCCTCTGCTCAGACGGTGTCGGAGCGTACAATCCGACCAGATCACGCTTTGTTCGACACATGACAGCGGTTTTGTAAGAAAACTTTCAGATTTGGAATTTTACTTAATTTCTTATGCATACATGAATATGTCTATAATTATAAGCATACTTAAGCACCATCAGCAGCTTAATGCTACAATTTAATTTCAAAGAAATATTTTTTTTTAATTGGGAACGCACTGAATTTCCCAGGGAACCTCTCAAATCGCCATCTAAGGACTCACTGCACAGAAAAAATGTCAACATCACTGAGTAAATCTTAAAGCGGAAGCTCAGAGAGGTGAAGATCACCACAAACATCCGGATTTTTCTCCAACTGGTAGTTTCACTGGTTTTCACAGAGACAGCTGGGAGCACTGGTCCCACCGACGGACCATCAGTCACAGCAGTTCACGGCACTCACGTCCAGCCAGGAAAAAATGATGTCATTTTGTCCTGGTGGAGGATTTAGAGGCCTTTAGGAGTGAAAACAGTGAGGAACTAACCCCCGCCCCACAAACATGCTCCGATTTTAACGTAAATGAAGCTTCCTGCTGTCCTCAGAGAGAAACAACATTGGTTTCAGCTAAAAATCACATTTATTAACAGCGTGTGCTAGAAAAGGAAAACCTGTTTAAAATCCATCTTAAACTTTAGGCCGACTCACATGAACAGCATCTTCCTCCTTACAGCCCTTATTCTGCCACTAAGGACTAATCAAGCTTTTTTTTTTACCTCGTCCTCCTCTGGATCAGGAAAATATAAACAGATGAAATGAGGAATTTCTTCTTCTATGCTTGTATTAGCGGCAGAATAGGGACTGTCAGCTGCCCGGATGGTTTGGTCATCCGGGAAATGCCATGCGCTGCTGTTAAAGCTGTAAAATATACTAAATGATGTCGTTTCCAGTCAATTATGGACGCTACCCACTCAGGACACGTGGATTACGTTGGACGAGCAGTATGGAAGAATATTAACAAGTTTTTGTGGACTTTTATGGACCTTTTTGCTCGGACGCCGTTCAACATCACTGTAAAGGAAATAATGCAGTAAGGAAAAACTCCCCACATCTCCGGCTGCATGATAAATATCAAAAAAGTGTTTCAGAGTTTAATCAGCATGAGGGGGAGCATAAAATGAAGAAGCATCCTTCTGAGGGGGAAATGTTCCTCTAAACTCTCTCATGCTGGGAAAGATTGTCTGAATATCGGCCGGGATCCTTTCATGCTTATGAACTCGTGTTAAAACGAACCCAAACAGCATCCGGCGACGTTAGATCCACCAGGACTAGTGATGGGACGATGCTTCATGAACCCTTAAAAAGCAAAACGGTTAAAAAGCTGATTTATAGAGAAAACAAATGAGTCAATCTGTGATGGCGCAAATAAATTGACATGAGGAAACGTCGTAATAAGAAGCATTTTGGCTCAGAAGGAGCGGGATGAACTTAAAGCGGAAGGAAGGTTTCCATGATAGAGGAAGAGAGAGGAATTATCCGATTCAGGATTAAACCTGGAATAAACCAGCCTCTTTATTCAGGATTAACTTT
>JAVQJG010121059.1:0-61915 GCA_036024015.1 Craterocephalus amniculus
CGACATTACCAAGCGTGCCCGAGCCTGGTTCAAGCACTGGCATGTGAACACAACTCAGGAGTAATCGTTCCCGGGCACGGCACGGGCCCGAGCACGCCATGTGAAAAGGCCCTTAGTCAAAGATTTTAAGAACTGGTTCGTTGCAGTGATGTGCACAGCTGTTACAACTGCTCCTTCTTCTAAATATAAAAGGGACTTAGCATATAGGAGAAAAAGGGAAAAATTATGTGGTGCAACTTAACTTTACTCAGTATAAGTGGAGGAGTTTCAGCATGAGCTGCCCTGTTGTGAATAAAGAAATTTACTTTTATTGGCTTCAGACCCCGCTAGACAGTTTTAATCCACCCTCTGAGTCCTCTTCTAGCTGTGTGACAGGGTTTATTCCAGACACTTCAAATGGCTCTGGTTGTGTATTAATATTAGATAAATCTGAGATATCTTTGGTGTAGTTGAAAAAAGAAAAAAAAGAGGCTAAACTGGAGCACATTCTGTGAAAAGGCATTCATTTCTCATGCTTGAACCGTTTCCACCTTTTTATTTGTATATAATACATAGATGCCTTTATTAATATATTTTACTGTTGACATGATTGCTGAATTTTCTTTTTCTTCTTCCCATGTTTGTTGCAGCGGGATGCGAAGGGACAGTATCTGCTTGACCTCATCTGCCACCACCTGAACTTATTAGAGAAAGACTATTTCGGTATCAGATATGTGGATCCAGACAAGCAACGGGTAGGCATTTATGTATGTTGACATGGCAGAAGTGCTTTGTGTGTGTATGCTCATGTTTATTTGATTAACTCCCATTTTAATAAGATGTTTTCGTAAGTATGAATAGGGCAATGCTAAAGAAAGTAATCTCAAACAGCGAGTTGGGTTTAAATCTTTAGATGCTTCTTGTTTTTCCCTCATTATTATAGTTAAGTTATTTTCATTCTAAGGTCTAGAAGACTAAAGTGTTTAGGTTTAGAAAAGCATGGACAACCTTCGCTGCATTATAATTCAATCTTCTTCCAGCTGTAACAAGTTTCTTGGTTAAGAGCTTGATGAGTTCCACCTCATATCAACAAGTAGGGCTATTTTCATCTGTAGAGATGTCATGTGTTCGTAAACTATGAATGTCTTCATCCAAACATGTCTGACTAAATTTGCATCTGTGCTGCAGTCGCAGGCTGTCCGTTAAAAACTGAATGTATGTGATTTAGTCAAAGACTGAGAATGAGATTGTAGTCCAGAGTGAAAAGTTGTGTTCTTCTGGCTCTCCTACTGCGAGGCATGCATTTGTTCTTTTTGATTCATGAAGTATTAACATGTTCACAGATCATGTTGTAGTTGTGAAGATGAGAGCCAGCTCCTGCTGATGCAGCATTTCCTATGCTGTCACTCAGGACTATTTTGGTGACTGTTGCTCTGAGTGGGTGGGTTCTTTTGGCAAAAAAAAAAAAATTGTGAGATGTAGGATGAAAATGGTTCTGTGAGATTGAAGAATATCGTTTGGGTTGTAGACACAAAGAAATCTCCATTTCTATGGCAGCTCAATAAAAAACAAAACAAACAGAAAAAGAACTCCCTTCCTGCTCTTAAAGTGTCTGGAGACATCGCTGTCACATTGTTTAACCTTATAACCATGATTTTTGATGATTGCATGAAAAAGCCCCTGCAGAGCATTTTTGCTCAATTCGGCTTTAACATATTTGACTGCACAGTCATGTGCTGTTCTCACACCATGCACAGAACAAACCAGTTTCCACTGAAAACTGACAGTAGTAACAGCTGAAATATCAGCCTGATGATGTGTGTGAATATACAACTGTGAAAGTTTGTGAAACTGAATTGTTTGCATTTCCTTTTTTTTCTAACGCAGCACTGGTTGGAGGTCACAAAATCGATTGCAAAGCAAATGAAATGTAAGTTCCCTAAATGATTGATTAAATGTTTCATCCACATGAATTTCAAGATAATTGGAGAATCAACAACAGTCCCCATATATTTTAGGTTTTTGTATGTTTTACATTTGTAAATAGATTATTTTCTAATTACCTTTTTCTACTGGGGAGGAAAGCATCTGTAAAAAGCTTTGAAACAAAACTGAATGTAAAAAGAGACAATAAGAAATTTGTGGAATTTGAAGATAACATCAGTAGCAATTAATATGACCTTTTATTAAGTAGTTACTTTTGAGGAAACTTTCTAATCTTTATTTATTATTATAAGTCTTTCATTGGAGTAAAAATAGTACTTAAATTAGAAACAGAAGGATGATTGAGACATGCATTTTTATTGTTTGATTTGTAAGCATTAAAAACAATTTTCCTGCCTAGTTTCTAAAGGTTTTCTCTTCACTTTAGCTCAACCTCCATTCACCATGTGTCTGAGAGTCAAGTTCTACCCTCCTGATCCTGCTGCTCTCAAGGAGGAAATCACCCGGTATGTTGACCTCTAGATGAGCAAATATGCTTTTCTTTATGCTTTTCTTTTCCTTCCACAGCTGCAACTTACATTTGTGTCACTTTAAAATGTGAGATTTTTTCACGGAGAGACTGCCATTCAGAGTCAGAGTTCCTTCACCTTCAACGTCAGCAAAGGTTGTTCAGCAAAACTGCAAACTTTGAGCAAACTCATCTTTTTCTGAAACATTACTTATGGCCATTTCATATTTAAAATGCTTACACAGAACACTGTTTGAAGATGAGCTGAGGCAAATGGGAATCTAGCTTTTCCTGGTAGCTCCCAAAGATAATTTGAACATTAAAGCAACATCATGCAAGGTTTTCTGTGTAAATTGACCCTCCCCCCCCCGCCCACCCACCTTTCTCTCTTCCCTGTTATATCTCCTTTGAAATGAGGTTCTGCCCTAACAAGGCAATACCTACTCAAACACACAGATATCGGCAAAAGTCACAAGCAGACAATTCCTCTTGATGATGCCGAGTGCAGCCAGGTGCCGGGTGTGTGTTCAGAGGGCTCATGCTTTCATTACTGACTGTAGGCAGAGGGGTCCTCTCTGTCTCTGAGGTGTAATGAAATGCAATGCGCGCCACATGTAGAGTGTACATAATAAATAGAGTGGATAGAGGAGATGGGGGGCAAGGGGCGCTGATTGAAAGTGTGAAGTGAAGAGGGAGTGGGAGGAAGGAGGACAGAGTGATGCATGATTATGACAGTGGAGAGGTCAGAGCGCAGAGGGTGGGGGATGATAATCAGTGGCAAACAGGATCTGTTCAGTTCCTGCTCACACTTATTTAACTGTGTGTGAAGGTGTGAAGATATTTAACAAGACTAAGAAGCAAACAAACAAACAAAAAACTAATTAAAAAAAAGAGGAGGACTAAGCTGAGGGCACAGACCTTTGCCAAGCCATTGTGAAATGTTTTGCCAATGATTGTGAGTAAAATTAAGCTAATGGTAAAATAATCCTCATTTCCCCATGGCAAAGGATCCTTTAAAAACATCCCTGGATGCAGGAGGGGACATCGATCAACCCAGAATCTAATCACTTATTCCTTTTTTCCAGTTTGGACATTTCCTGAAAATTTTATCAAAATCTGTCCAAGTTTTTGTGATGTTGCCGACAGACAGACAGACAAACTACGCCACCAAAACATGATTTAAAAAGCTAATAGAGGCAGAAGAATGAAGAGGAAACATCCTTCACCGGATGCAGAGGCAGTATTGGATCTGAAGTTTCTCCTATGGCCTGTTGTGATGTTTTATAATGTTTTGAACATGGCTGCACTGAATCCGCGTGTCCTCTACTGCACTAGTTCCCAAACTTTATGAGCCACGACCCCAGATGACATATATCGGGGTTGATGACCCTCCCTTCTGCAATGACAATTAATAATCATCAGATGGGTCATCCTGCAAGATCTCTAAATAAGGCTTGATAATGGTCTGTCATCATAAATAAGTTAGATTAATATGGATTTATGCATAAATGTGTTCAAGAAATAAGGTGTTAAATTTAGGTTTATCTCCTCTTTACTGGTTTATTTTTGACAGCATTGATAAAAACCCCAAATTTATTTGATAAATAGTTTTTATATTTTTCACAATTATCTGGTGACCCCCCTGAAATGATCTCTTTGGGAACCACTGCTCTACTGCATCGATGCCAGGATCCCCCACCCTGTGTTCATTATTGAGCTCTCCACTTGCAATACAATAAAATAATAATAACTGTCATTTGCAGCTATCAATCCCAAATGTTTTGGATATACTTTATTTCTCACAGTTTGAAATGATCTGGTGAACCTCCTGCTGCGACAATATGCCTAAGCCGCATTTTAATGAATTTCTCCATAAAAGAAACATCGATAGCTTTTGGAGAGGTTGTAGGCAGGAGGAAGCGCGACGGTCTGACTGAATGATTCATTTCCTGAAAAAAGTTGTTCTATTATTTAAATGAATTAAGTTTCCTCACTTCTAAAAATGATAATAACAAAATAATCACGACAATCCTTACAATTTTTGTTTGAAAACATCTCATGGTTTAGAAGCTGAGTGGTCAAGTGAGTCTGAAACTAGGCTGGAGGCGTTTGGAAAATCGTCACGGGCAGATTTTTTCCCTCAGGGCTTTTCTATCCTCCTCTACCCTAAACAAAAGCTTCATTTTCAGCTAAATCAAAAGGAAATATTCAAACCTCCCATAGGAAAGGTGAACCCAACATGCAGCTTTTGAGGATTTTCATATTGCTACTCCTGTGCTGTTATTATCATTTTATTCCCTAGGTGGATTATCAAGAAATTTGCCCCTACAAGAGGTCTTTTAAAGATACTCGCAACTTCTGACATGGTTTCTGTCCTTTGTAGATATCTTGTCTTCCTGCAAATCAAAAGAGACCTCTACCATGGTCGTCTCCTGTGTAAAACCTCAGATGCGGCCATGCTGGCTGCCTACATCCTTCAAGGTAATTGAAAGAGACGGTTGGAAATGACTTGTCCTGCTCTCTGCTACTTACTGTACTGTCTCCAACTTCTCTATTGTAATGCTTGTAGTTCACCATGCTGATGAGAACTGCCACGTAAGCAAACTGATTCACAGCTGTATTTATTTTCGCCTAGCTTTTAAGATTAGATTAGATTTTCACACTCATTTTGTGTGACTTTTAGCCTTCACGCATCATTAAAGATTATTCTGCTCAGTATAATTGACCTAACGGCTTGTACATTGTTAAACAAACAATTAGTTTTGTTATATTGTTTATCTTGCGCCTTGCCATCCTCTCACCTCACACTCAATACAATAAAAACAACAGATTAAAGGTAGCAAAGCTAGCTTCATACGGAGCACAGTGTTTGAGGGAGGCAAGTACTCTGTAGGAAGAGATGATAAATTAAAGATGGGCTACCCGGTCAGCTTCTCCTTGCAGAGACAAATTAGCATCAGGGTCATCTGAGGGAGTGCAACGTCGCATGAAGAACCGCAGATGCTCCTGGCTCCTCCCAGGTTAACTTTTTCTGTTCTCTCTTGTAGCTGAGATCGGCAATTACGACCCTGGGAAGCATCCTGAAGGTTACAGCTCTAAATTCCAGTTCTTCCCAAAACAATCAGAGAAGCTCGAGCGCCGGATTGCAGACATACACAAGACAGAGATGATGTAAGAAGAAGAGCCACAGCTGCACCTTAACTCTTAGCCCCTATTCGCTTCACATACCTGCAGATCTTGCACTGATTCAAGCCAAAAAAGACCAGATTAAATATGATATTTCCACAACTGTAGTAATGAGGCACCTTTGGTCTATTGTCAAGGATTCAGCAGGCAACAAAGAGTCAATCAGTTGAGGTTGCACAGCCATTATGATGGTTCTTATCTGGAGATTTGACTTCAAAAGAGCAGGTCTGTGCAGACAGACTAAGAGTCATGACCCTTTCAATGATAACTTGCATTTAATTTATGCACTGATCAATGCTCATTTATGCTCAAGTGTTTGATCTTCTCTTCCATAAATAAGCAACTTTGATCTCTCGTCTTAGTAAATATGTAGTTAGTGTTCATCTAAACATAGAGGAGATTAAAAAAAACAACAATATATTTCTGTTAAATTACTGAGACACTGATAGGGATGGAACTACATCTACCAGGTGTAATTTGGATGTTGTGGGATCAGAATAACAAACAGCATGGCACTCTACTGCCCACTAGTGGTCTCTTCTTTTCTCACCACCAAAAGTTACAGTAAATGTTGATATAAATTACTAGAGGGGGGAAAAATGAATCAATAATCTTACTGGAAATCAGTTAATCTGCCTTTATAAGACATTTTTTGACAGGCATTTTGCTCTCCTCAGTGGACAGACACCTGAGACATCAGAGCGAAATTTCCTGCAGAAAGCCCAGATGCTAGAGACATATGGTGTTGATCCGCATCCGTGCAAGGTAGGGTGGTGTTTCTTTCAATTACTGCTGTGCTATTTTTAGACAGTAAACATCTCAACATGTTTCCCACAGAAACACAGTACAATTTAAAACACATGTCCGACTCATGAGTTATTTGTGGGGTTTATCTTGACATGTGCGTTCCAGGATGTGTCTGGGAACCCCGCTTTTCTTGCCTTTACGCCATTTGGTTTTGTGGTGCTTCAAGGAAACAAGAGAGTTCATTTCCTTAAATGGTAAGCCAAGAAGTGATCTTTCTATCTCATCTGGTTGTACAATCACAGTCAACCAAGTCCATCAGCCTCTAACCACATTACATTGGTGTTATGGCTAATACATGTAATATAATTACCTGTATCAGAGGTTTACTGGTTTGAAATCATGGAAATGCCATGCTGATTAACTGAAATTTGCGATGCATTTCTATTCAACACCTTTGCTTTCAACTTAGAAAGTCACTATTACCTGAATCACACCAGACATGAAATGCAATGTGTTTACTGTGTTTATAATGGTTTTGTTTGTTTTCCATTTGCTGCACAAAGGTTCCCCTCATTGTGAATTTCCCATCTGCGGGGAATGTGATAACTAATATGTTTTGTCAGCTAAACACTGAGCACCATGGCTGTTTATGTGATCTCAAAGTGGTTTTCATGAATATTTAATGAGCTTGTGGCTTTCTGTTTCTGCGTTGCTGTAAGCGTTACTGCCTTTTCTCCTACACAGGAATGAGGTGACCAAACTCAAGTTCGAAGGCAAGACTTTTCACATATATGCAAATCAGAAGGAGGTGAGAGCCTGAAATGGCGGATGTAGGGTAAAGACTTGCTCTAATGACCCTGTTTGTAGAGTGCAGCTTTCTGTCTCAGTTTGTTATATTGTCCTGCACGCCCTCTCATTTCCAACGTGCAGGACAAAAAGATCATCTTGACATACTTTGCACCCACTCCGGAGGCATGCAAACATCTTTGGAAATGTGGAGTGGAGAATCAAGCTTTTTACAAGTGAGTCTCCAGCACTTTTAATCTTTCACCAGGTTCTCCTCTCACTGTGACATCATGTAGTACAACCGCCTCCCCATCACAGAGCAGTGCGCCGCAGGTTTACGTCATGGTGCCTTGGTGCCCTTAAAGGCCCTTCCCATCAGGTTGTTTATCAGCAGGGAAAGATGTGTGAGCTGCTGCTGACCTTTGGTGAATGACTGTACATGGCACGAGACTGCAAGCACTTCACCGTTCCTCCTGAGATTTGGCTCCCCTGCCTCAGCTCTGAATAATAGCTTAGTTATCCTCTGCTCTCACGCTCGGGGAAGATGATTAACAAAAACAAAGACCTCGAACTCAGTGACTGAACGTAGTGCAGCAATGAAGAGTGGGTGAGAGGGTTAAAAGATAATAAGGAAAAGATCAGTTATAAGTTACCAAACTCTTTCCGTTTAATCAGCCTCTTGCTTATTAAGATTTTATTGGTATAGACAGTTAAAGAGTAAAATGCAAGGATGCGCATGGCAATGATGTTGTGTTTCTCGGAGGCACACATATCCCCTGCCTGCAAAATGAACCATTAAACTTTAATATTTCACTGACGATGACAGTATAAACATATTGAATACTGTATGGGGTCGTGTTGAAGATGCAGTGCCTATAGTCCAAGGAGATTACATGAATTATTCAACCGCAGGGTATTTGATCCTAGTTTCTGACTAGTTCTGTGATCCAGAAAATAAAGATGACACACAGTACAGTTACTCTGTGCTGTCTTATAAAGGGCCATAGTTTGAAAAAAGCCCAAAGAATATATTTTCTTTCCTCGAGAACTGTATTCTAGTTTTTTCGACTTCATTATTTCATTGTTTTCCTCTTCCAACAGGCTTGAGAAGTCAAGCCAGGTTCGCACAGTGTCCAGCAGCAACTTGTTCTTCAAGGGCAGCCGTTTCCGCTACAGGTAGAGTACACGGCGAGGCAGTTTAACTGATGACAGGGAGGGGAGGACTCTGCAAAAAAACCCAGCTGGAAGTGGAGAGAAGTGTTCCCAGAAGACGCGACCTCCTGGCCTTCTGTGCTGGAATGTCAGCCTACTTCTGCCTGGAGGATAGGACTGGCACTTCACAGGACAGAGGACACAGAGGGGGAACTAAAGGAGACTGATGACAGGAGGCACTGTCACTTTGGATCCTCTGTAAAACTGGCAAAGCATAGCTCTAATCTTTTAACACTATTTTCAAGTAACGTAAACTCGGCATGACCATTTCCAGTCTTTTCAGTCTTAGTCTAGAGTTTTTGGAGTAGGAAGGAATATTTGGGTGATACATTCTGATTGATCAAAGGCATGCTGATATAGGCTGGGGGATATGATGATGGCGACTGTACTTACCAGTCTGAAGCTACCACAACTCATAAATACAGGAAATCTTTACAAACATGGTGAGTTTTAAAACATAGCAACATCTTGCATCACATCATTCATTCCAGACCCAGAATTCAGTGAACAAAGTGAACAGATATGATTTGTTGGAAATGTGGTAAAATGCCACGAGGCAGAAAATATTACGTTGCAAATATCTTGAAAAGGTAATAAAGCTTCCACACTCACACATTGATACCTGAGGCTAAGCTGCTGATGGCTTTTCTTTGTATATAAAGCTAAATATAATTCCATGTTTCTGAGTGGTTGTTTAAACAAAAAATGGATGCTTTTAGTTGTCCAGTGAACAAATGAATTATAGATAATTGTTTTTTCGTTTAATGAACCTGTTAATTTTGCTAAATGTTTTTACACCTAATACCAACAAAACAGATTTATGATATAATTTTCCCTTAATGAGGTTTGTGTCCTTCCTATTGGAACAGCCTTGAATTTCAGCTTTAGACTGAAATATATACTTACTTTTAATTACTGTAGGAGTATGCATGATTATAATTGCTGTGATTTTCATTCCACAATATGCGAATATGACCTCAGAATTAAGGCAACGTGTTAGCCTCCCTGCAAAGCCACTGCAGGCCTTGTTTATAAACATTTGTCGTGATGTATAGGAAAAAAATCAGAGCATTTTCGTGACTTTGTTGCTCTGATGATGGCTTACGTCTTCTTTAAATCGTGCAAACTTTATCTTTCAAAATATTTGCGGTAGACAACATGAATAGACTGAATCACAGACTTGGACCATACAAATAAATTCAGGATGTTTGACATAATAGTGACCACACTGCTGGAAACATAAGTCCCTTCTGCATAGCAATACTAAACCAGAAGTAACCCAACATACTGTCTAATTTTAAGATAAGCCAGAAAACATGGAAAAAAATGCCACAGGTGCTTTAATTAAAAGGTTCAAGTTATTTGCATATCATTTCCTACTGTTACTTACACACAAACTCCCAACTTTATTTGGAAATTGAGTTTTTTAAAAAAGTTTGCAGCATGGTTTTTGAAATATCAATTAAATGTTGTTTCTAATGTTCAGCAATGAAAGTATATAATCAAATTGCACTGCATACCAGTTTTTCCCGTTCTAGTTATAATGTAATTTATTGTAAAGATCCACTGACTTTAATTAGATAAAATAATAGCTCAGAAATTCAACAAGAGAAAATAATGCATTTAAAGAGCCTTTAAGCTGAGGGCCATCTCATCTGCCAAGTCAGTTACTGGCTGAGTTTATTTTTGATGGGCAAACCATAAACATTGTTTTGACCTATTTGTCTGCGAGTCTGAGTTTGTATCTGTCTGACTGCTGGTAATTCACTTACACAAACTGAATTCACCAGGTTAACTCAATCACGATGCTCGTGTACTGTGCTCATCCACTGCAGTGATGCTTTTCATGGCACTGGGTGAGACCTTGGTGTGTGGCTGTGTGCGTATGTGGAACTCATCATGAGCATCATCTCTGTGCTTTACAACAGTGGACGAGTGGCAAAAGAGGTGATGGAGCAGAGTGCCAAAATCAAACGTGAACCTCCAGAAATACACAGGTAGAGTTGTAAACTCAGGAGAGGCCCGAATGTTTCATCTGAATTTTGTTGGATTTTTCTTCATTTTCTTAGGCACCAAACTACTGCTGATGTCTTTATATTAGCAGTGCCTGCTGGCTACTGTTTGATTTTACCTTTACTCACAGCTCAATACATTATATTTGTGGCTGTTTTTTGTCTTTACAGGGCTGGTCTCGTTCCCAGCAGAAGCTGTCCATCGATCACACACGGGCCTCGGCTTAGCAGTGTACCACGCACTCGTCGGAGAGCTGTGCACATATCCATCATGGAGGGTAAGAAAAGAGCCTGAGCTCCTTTGTACAGGGAGAAAAGAGTTGGGAAATGCATTACTTGCAATTGTACCACAGTCTGGGTGAATGCTCGATTCTGATTGGCTGCAGGGAGTTGGTCAAAAAGTGATGTATGACACAAGTTGAAAAAAGTTCTGGTCAAAAAGCCTAATAGTTCTAAATCATTGTGGCTCAAATGCTAGTTGATAACTGTGGCAACAGAAATGTTTATGGTGACAATGGATGCTGATGAATGTATCTCATCTGCCTCTTTAAGTTATTTTATTTTTCCAGGTTCAACTAAAACAGAAAGGGGAGAAAGGACAAAATTCTCCTCATTCCTCCCCATCTCAGTACTATATTATGTTGCTGTCGTACAATATCTAGATTGTTAATTGAAATCAGTCACTGCAGATAAAATGCTTATCAGATTGTTTCAACTGTATTAAATAATATTTAATCAGTTAGTTTGTGCTGAAGCTGCAGGTCTCTCAGAGGGACAGAGCAGCTCGGACCGTCACCTGCAGCGATGAAGCAGAGCGTGTTTCTCTGCATTAATCCTCCAGTGGTCACGCCAGTTTCACAGTGATCTTTTTTCAAACTAGAATAAAATTGTTTATATCAACTGCAGGAGAGTAAACTTCCAAACGTTCTGATTTAAGGCTCCAACATCAACTTGATGACCGGCGGATCATTAGGAGTTTAACATCAACATCCCTTACTTGACTGCTACAATGAAACTCAGATATACCCATCTGTAAAATGTAACAGAAAAAATGACCTGGTCAGGACAAAACTTTAAATGGCTAGTATTCCTATTTTCTGAGAAATTCCTTCGCTTTTTGAGAACACAAACTTGTTCACACTCCCATACACAAGCTGAAACTAGAACTATTTGTTTGAGTTTGTGATAGGAGGCTTACCAATGGTGTGTCTGCCTCATTTCTACGGACAATTCAGAGATGTTTATGTGTTTATGCTGTGTCACCATAAAGGCAGCTAAAGTCACTTATTCATCCCACCTGTAGGATCTCAGCGTAGAACAGGTGGTGTCAATGTTTGTGTTGGTGAGGTGGATGTAGCAGGCGTGCAGCCCTGTTAGGCCTCAGCTAAAACTAACATCTACTCTACAAGTTGTCTCTCTTTGTGCAGAGAAATGGAGGTCAGTAGCAGGTGGATTGTGTATATTTAGAGTTCATCACTGTGTGTTCAAGAGAGCCACAAGACTTTCCCACCCCCAAAGTGTGCTGACTGGGTGTCTTAAAGGGGTATTAATACCCGTGCTGAAAATAGCCAGGGTCTTCTGCTCCATGTATGTCACTGGCCTGGGTGGGGCCAAATTCGGAGGCCAGTGCTGGTGGTCATAGCGCTGCTTGCAGAAACCCCCCGTGTCACGTCTGCAAGTGGCAAGTAAGCCGTTAAACTTGTAGCTCGGACTCTGAAAAGGGACCATAAGGGCAGGATAGGCACGTGCATGCTGCAGCCATGGTGAAGTGTCTCATCCGCATCACCACCCGGGTGAACGTCCACCTGCGTATGATCAATCACTGCTACCGGGATGTGAAGGTTCGCGTGCTGAGCCTGGGGCCTCGTATGCTGGGAAAGGCCCTGGGCGTCCTGCCCCTCTATCCTGCTCTGACCGGGCAGACGGAGCCAGCCAGCGTCAGCCCTTCTCTTAGCACTCCACTGCAACGCAGCAGCACTCCAGGTAAAGTCATCAAAGAGCCAATGAGGAGAAACCCAATGCTTTCTCAGTTTTAAACAAGTCTCTTTGTTTATCAGCGAACTGTTCGGAGAGAGAACAGTATCATTCATGTAGAGGTCTCTGCTTCCTGATTATTAAAAAGATGTTTTCTCATTTTCCCTCTTTATTGGTTTGATTTGGTTGGAGGACTCTCTTGATGCCTAGGGGCAGTTTGTTTATTTATTCTATTACTTTCTTTTAAGTTGTTCTTTACTTACTTTAAAAATTAGTGTGCTCTGATTATAGAACATTTTGATTAAACAAATACATGTCTGGTTCCTGCTTTTCAAAGCATTACACTCCATTAAAGGAGGCAGTTAGGATTTGAGATGGCTGCTGACACGCATCCGGCCTTAATACCGTCTTCTTTCCACTTGATATGTCATCATGTCAGCAGAAGCTTAGGTGCTGGACATAATGTCCCTCACTTTACCAGCAACAAAGTATAAGAAGTGATTTTTTTATGATTCGCTTCCTCATCAAAAGCTCCATTTTAATCCTTTCTCCGTAAAGTGAAGGTGTAATGTTGCTGGCTTTACTATCTGGAGAATGTGATATCGTCAGCAATGTACTCGACCATTGCTCATCTTCAATGACATGTACACTGAGGAGCGTCTCCCATGCACTGTACTACTGCTTCTGTTGTAGAACTGACTTTCAGCTGTAATCTCAGGCTGGTCTTTAAATCTTTGCTGAATGGTTGCCGGTAGGTTTGAGCAGTTTGAGACCTGATAATTCAGCTACTGAGGCATCTAGAATCTGTTAGATAAAATGTGCTTTCCTGCTTTTGGACAGTCGGAAAGAGTCCTTTGATGTGGGCATGTACACATATTGTGTTAGTATTGCAGATAGCCTCATTGTTATTCCTCTCACCCTTACCTTGCTTTTTATTTACATACACTGTCCTATATTATGCTGGATGAAACTGAAGATAGATCCCATTAAAGTCCTTTTATTCGCTATTTTATCAATAAGAAGTCAGTTTTTTCTTTAATTTTCCTTTTTTCAGATTTTTTAAAATACAGTAAATGTTTTAAGATCCTGCCTTTGCCTTTGTATGTGAGCATTTGGGTGTATAAACCAAAATGTTATAAAATCTTATATAAATATAGAATCTTAAAACTATCACCTGATTAGCTGCTGTATGGTTTACTACTAACCTACTTCACTGAACCCATTTCACTCTGTTCAAATGTGTATGATGCTTCTGTTTAATGAAAGCATGGAATGAATGATGCTGCTAGGTTTCTTCGTAAATCACTGGATAAGAGGAATTCGTGTATTTGAAGGACATAGATCTAAGTGTAGGATAATAAAAGCCCTTTGCAGAAACTTTATCATAAGCTTTCATCAAAAGTAATACTGAGAGACGGATGAGTTTCATCTGTTATTTGATTTAAGACAAGCACTCAGAAAGAACTTGTGAAAAAGGATATTGATCATTTTATTGCTCAGCAAAGGCTGTTTTTATTGACCCAACAAGTACACTCGATCACACTGGGTTTGTGTTTTGCTTCTAGGTTTTTGTAGAGCTGTTCTTTCATCTGTGATGATCAGCTCATGCAGTTTGTGTGATGGCTGTTTGACTCTGGGGAAAGAATAATCAGGTTGCAAGCATCAAAGTGGAGACGGCGTGTCTGCGCTTTGCTGGACATACAGCTGTGGGAACCTCATGTACCAGAACTAATTTACAGTGAACACCATGTGATTGAAGATTCGACCGTTGAAGAAAAGCATTGTCTGTGCGGAGCAGGCTAATAGCCGAGGGGATAAGGATTGAGATATTAATTATAACATTTGTAAAAAGTGGAGAAAATGTCTTAAGAACTTTCACTAAATACCAAATGAAGACTAAGTGATCACCTTTATTTGCAGATGTTGTTAAAAGTGAGCTCACATCTCACACTCAATGTGTTCTTATGCCAAATAAAAGCAACCCAAACACAAATGTATTCAGCAAATCAATGCAGAGGTGCAGTAGCAATGACTTCCCCTATAATCCCTTTCATACTTTTTGCACATTCCCTCTTTCAGCAATCACAGACATTCACCAACACTGACACTAAATACAGAGAATAATAGCATTAAAATAATCGCCATATGAAATAACCACGAGGTTGTGAAGAACTATTTGGATGGAAACCTGTAAACATTTTGAAGACTACCTTTAAAGTACAGCTAATGTTCAAGGCATAACTATCATCATTAAAGTCATACTGCTTTCAGCTGTTTCATGCTGATGTAAGCCAGCACATCCATGAAAAATGAGATGTTTCATTTAATATGCACCTACAATATTAAAAGTTAAAGCAGAATGTATCTGTAATTCTCTGGGATCCAAAGCCTCTGTTAACAGTGTTAGTTATTGCTGTAATTAATTTTCTAATCATGGACAATAGACAAATACATAAACTGAAAGCTAATTAGAGTAATTTTACTCAAGCAGGCTCAGTGACTCATATGTCTGTGTAACATATTCAAGTTAGGTTTGAATAAAGATTAATCAAAATTAAAATATGAGCTTGTAAAGAATGAATAAAATTGTGCACCAAGATACATGTGTAAAAAAATAGCATGTGCTGCCTTTTTTTTATTTTCTAAATTGGATTTCTGATTTTTTCAGTTCAAATTATGTAATATTTCACAATTACCTCCATCTATAGAGAACATTGTGTATTTCAATGCCCTGCTCATTAGGAGATAATAATAGGGCTGAGATACAAGCTTTTGCTATCTCCTTTTGCTTATTTCCTTTTAAAACATTTTCGAACCACTCATAAGTCAGGACTCCTTTATTGAATTTTAGCCTTAATAAGGAACTCTGAGCTCCAGATCTTACTCATATTCTTGGACTGAGCTGTGCGATGTGTAACATGTCTGTCTTTTTCCTCCTCTCTGAACTCCTCCACCAGGTCTGGAGTCCTTACGTGACAGTGCCCATTCTACACCAGTGCGCTCAGTGTCCCACGGGGAGTCCTTCATGCCACGCTCCCGGAGCCAGGCCACAGATGCCAGCGAGGGGATGGCTGTTATCTCAGACGAGGCTTACAGTCCATCCGACAGTGTCCTTCCCACACCTGTGGCAGAGCACGGCATGGAGCTGGCCGTCTCTCGCCAAATCAACGGGGCGCCCTGCAGCATTGAGGAGGAGAAGGAGTCTGAGGCGGGCACGCCTATGCACGGGGAGGCGGGTGACATTGGTGCGGACAGTAGATCTGCACAGGGGGGTGCAGAGGGGGACTCGGCCCTCAGCGAGGTGGAACAGGTGAATAAGTTTGTCTTAAGTGTCCTCCGTTTGCTCCTCGTGACCATTGGACTCCTTTTTGTCTTGCTCCTCCTTCTCATCATCCTCACAGAGTCAGACCTTGACATTGCATTTTTGAGCGATATCCGCCAGACCCCCGAATTTGAGCAGTTCCATTATGAATACTTTTGTCCCCTCAGGCGATGGTTTGCCTGCAAACTCCGCTGGGTGGGCGGGTTGCTCATTAACAAATGAGAGTGCGGTCGTAGTGTCCGTAAAGCCCGTTTGGGGGTCTGAGAAGACAGTTACGACTCCGAAGTGATGGAGGGCAGCACCGTCCCAACCATGAACCCTGCTTCTCTCATCCTCCTCCTGCAGACATGCAGCTTGGACCACTCTTGGTAACACTGGGTCAGGATCTCTACCCCTCCCCATATCCTCCTCTTTGATTTTCTCCACCCTCCAGCAACCCTGTTCTCGGTTTGCTCACGTTTTTTTTTGCTTTTCTTCAACAAAGCCTGGAGACATTCTTTTTTCTTTCCCACTCTTTTTTTATTAATTTCAGAGTCATTTCAGGTATTTTTATGTTTTCAAATTCAAACTGTAAATGAAAAAAACTGAAATATTTTGCGCAGTTTGTTTAATTGAAGATTTTATTGCAACAGATGTTGCCTTCATTTATTATTTATTGCTTTCTGACATGTATTTGCATAAGAGAGGGAGACAAGTGGGTGAATGGTAATCAAGGAAGTTGAAGTTCGTATTTAAGAGATGGAAGTGAGTAATGTCAGAGTCAAAAGGCCAACGGCTGTCAGGGAGTCTGAGTGGATTTAGTATCTATTGATACGTCCCAATCAGATGACAAACAGCTGATTAACCTTATGACAAAAAACAGAACAGCTTGAAGGGAAAAGTAAAGAAGGTTAATAAAACAGGAAGCAGACAGGGTGATTACCAAATGCCTTTTTTTTAAAGATATTAAAGACTGTTGAAACTTTTTGGTTTAATAATTAGTATACAGGCGTATACAAGGTCAGCTGATGAAGATCAAGTAGTTTTTCTAACATTTTATAAGGATAAAGTGAAATAAACCTGTAATATTATGTGTCCCAGTAGTGTCTGATGCAGTTAGAGAAAAGCTCAGGATGAGCAAAGATTCACTGGCACCAATAGATATTAGCCTAGATAGATGTGCAATTCTGACATGGTTTTAAGAACTAATTGCTTTGAATGTGCTCATTTCTTCATTTGTTTTGTTGTTTCTCTAAATAAGCTTATTTGCATTTTATTTTTCATCAAATTGAAATTCGATGAATTTCAATTTCTTTCTATGAAGAGTTTGATCTATTTTGGTTTCGTATCAACCTTGATCTTAGGTTTATGTATTATACAACATTATTACTGCTAGAATAAGAATAATGATGTACTTTTTGTACAAAGTAGTTGTTTCCTAATGTATATTGACAGGTTTTCCATGTATATTTTAACAGAACTGAAATGTTATTTTGTTATCGAAGATTAAATTATACCTTTTTTAGCGCTGTGTTTAAGTGAAGTCAGAAGCATTTATGGAAATGTCAAAGTAGGTCAAAAAAAGGCTTTTATCCAGATTCACTCAAAGAGATTCCACCTCTCATCACTCTGCCAACTGTCAGTCAGCATGCAATGTATGCATAGTTGTTAATGATCATCTCCAAAATGTACTTATGTCAAATAAAATGTGGATATGTCATTACAGCAAAAGAAATATTCACATCCTCATCTGAACTTGATCACATCCTGTTTTACTTGAAGAGAGTAGAGAGGTGACCGCGAGCTGACCGACCTCGCCAATAAACTGACTAATACACAACACCTGACTAATGGCCTAACATCGCCATAATTCATCCACAGTAAGACAAACATGGGGCTGAAATGATCAGCTGATTGTTGACAGAAATGGTTCAGCAGCTGTTTTGATCAATTCATACTGCTGCCAGGTTCAGCTACAACAGTGTGGGGATTATTATGTAACACATGCTAATACTATTTTAAAGTTTCAGACTGTTGGCAAAGTAAGGATTCAGTGATTTCTGCCTCTCCATATTTCAGTCCGGCTCTGTAGTCTTCTGCCTCCAGGGAGCAATAACTGCTGGAGTCTGGGTAAAGTCTGTTTTTTGTTTTGTGTTTCTTCCTTCTGCACAAAGTTCGGGTGTAAAGTTTAGTGTGATTGTGTGTAGGAATGTCAGCAGGTTTTCAGATGATAGCGGTGGATGTTTAGACAAAGCTGATAGAAGTTAAAGAATTTAAAAAACAGTGAGAAGGCACTGAGGACTGGACGGTTTGAAATACAGCTCGGTAATGGAGGCACTTTGTGGCTGCACAAGTTTTTTTTTTCTTATTTTCTGTGTACCAACTCATCTCCCTGCAGCTGCTGCACTGAAAGCCTGATGGTGCTACTTTTCTGCCCGCTCCTGTGTAATCGGAGCTGATCAGTCCTCGGCTAAGTTTTCGTCTTGACCACAGAGTAGCAAACAGCGAGGCATTGTGGCTGGATCCACTTCTCTAGCTCATTACATTTTTCAAACCACTGTTATCTGTTGTGGAGGCTGCACCGCGTTAGAGGAAATACAGAAGAAATCATTAGAGCTGCACTGGCACGAAACCTGTCGTCCACACAGCACAAGGAGAATAATTATTTACATCCAGTGAGCGGCAGATGTGATGATGGAGCACATTTTTCCCCAACAAAGGGTGGAGCAGGGGGGGTGGATGGACATTTTTGGTGTTCATTCATGTTTGATATTTATTATGTCTTCACAGAGGTCAGTATGACTCATCAGCCCAGCCAGGATGAGTGGCTGGATATGTCTCTTTGCAAAAGTGTTTGACATTATCAGCATTATGTAGCTTCAGTGGTCTCTCCGAACATGCATTTTTTTTCAAAGACAGCATTATTCAAGGAGCAATAACCCGCTGTAAGAGCAAAAAGATGTGATTTACAAACGTGTCTATGATGATAAATTGTAAGTCAAAATTGTCCATTATGTGTCCAGGAAAAGTACTTGCCAAATGGCTGTGAAGAGTCTTACAGTAATGTGATCACAGTAAGCGTTGCAGTCAGTAATATTTTATAAAGAAAATCAATTAACATGAGAGACCTCCTGTTTGGGTTTTTGTTCTGCTGTGTCCTTTGCTGGTTCATTATACAGATAATAGATTGCTCTGTGTGCCTGGATCCTCACCTACACTTACCAAAGTGTCAAAGATGAAGAAATGGAGACATCTCTTTCATTTACAGACCTCTTTATGTCCCCATGGCAGAGTGACAATTGTCTGAAAATGTTTTCCAAAATCTTAGTCTTAGTTTGTCTCGGGAGGTTTCCTGTGACAAACCTTTACATCTTGCCGTGTCATGTTTACATATTATTTCCAGAATTTTTTTCTTAACAGGAGACAGCAATAGGTTTGATGACATGTGTCACAACCGATTATCAAATTTATGAATGCTTTATAAAACACGTCACTCCATTTGTACATGAAAGGTGCAGCCTTTTGAATATGTGATGCACTGGAAGATAAATATTTTCTATGAGACATTTAGAAGTACAGAAACTGGAATGGACTCAATGACTAAATATGACTGTAAACTGCATCAAAATGTTAACTTTTTTGAGGGAGGCTGTTTTCTCTTAATATTTCGCCACTTCTTGTATTCTTTTGTTTTAATAATCGGATCACTACATTGAAAACCCCCAGTAACACAATTGGGAGCTAAATTTCACTGATTTCAGTTAATGCAATTTAAGGAGTTGCATAACCAAATTGCAAAAGAAATAAAGAATTTTATGCTCATTTGGCTACTTTATTTCATCCCTTACATAAAGGAAGTTGACGTTTCTCTTTAGTTCCCATTTGCTCCCAGCAGACGGATCCATGCACAACATTGCATACACATATCCATGTCAAATGATATTTTGTCTGTCACATTTCATGGAATGGACATAGCAGTTTAAATATGTTAATTACACACATATACATATGTCTCTATAAAAAAATACATGTGCCAAATCCAGTTCATGTTTAGTCTGATCCCTTCCAAACCGATGTTTGTACTGTAGGCCTCTTTCTGTACAAGTCAGTATGCTATACTGTTCCCCTCCAATAGTCCCTTGTAATTGGTGTCATTTAAGAAAACAACAAAAAAACAACCCTATCCAAACTTGAAATAAATATTAAATATAAGCGTTGTGGTTCCCCCTTGTGGTTTGTCTCAGCATGACTGCCTTCTGTAGCAAAAGTAGACCAGGAAGAAAAATAATCATGAATAAACACAAAATATTTTTATTATAAAAATTAAGAAAAGATCATGAGTGCTCCAGTCAGAGGAAATTTGACATTTTACAACAGATTACAGATCTGCTCAGATACAATAAAACAACTGTACGTAACTTTAATGTAGTTTTAAGCAGTTTCAGTGAGCAGCTGTGGTGGAACAGTTAATACTATACAGAAATTCACAGCTACTAGCAGGGAAAAGTAGTGAAGGAGTAGCTTTTTACAGAGCAAAGTCTCAGAAACAAGCTGCCTTCAGCTCATGTGTGAAAAGGTAGGCTTTAAAAAGGGTCTCTGGTTGCTTTGAGGCATTGGGGCGGCCAGGAAACCAGGCCGCCTGCCTGCTGGTGCATCTCCCGCTGAACTCCTGGATCCTCGACCTGCACCTCTGGAGCTGGACGATGACCATGATTTATGACTGCCTGAGCCACGACTGCATCCACATTGCAGAATGGCAGGGGGAGGAAAGAATTAGAAAGTTATGGCAGGAAATTTGATGTTTTTCTCCAACAAGACATTAACAGGAGACACTACACACCCTCTGGAAGTGGAGCTTGAGTTGCTGTATCCTTTTCTCTTCTTAGAATACTTGAAGAATGGACCTTTCTTTCTCTTCTGTCCCTGAGCAGTTTGATCACGAAAGTAGGTGGAGGACTCTGAGTCATCGTCGGCATCGTGCGTGCGGCCTCTTGTTGTGTCTATCCACCCGTCTGCAGCACTCTCAGTCGGCTCCTCTGCTTCACACAATTAAACTTTAATACTACAACTATAAAATAATAAAAACCAACGAAGCAGCTTCTGGTGTGAGCTGCAAAATGGTTCCAAGTTGCATTTCTTACCAGGCAGCATCCACTCTGAGTATTTCTGTAACACCTGAATGACTTCAGCCCCATACTTCTCCAGTTTGTCTTCTGTCACACCATCAATTTGAAGGAGGACTTCGGGGTCAGAAGACAGCCTCTCTAAATGTAAGGATAAGCATGTATGCTACTTTTAATACAAAACAGCCAGTTATTACAATTTAAAAAATCAAAGCATGGTTTCATGAATTACCGGCTATCTTCTTCAAGGTGGCAGTGGAGAAAATGTTGTAATAGTGAAGACCAAACGCTTTGCCCAGCTGTTTACACAAGTCAACCAGCTCCTTCAGACACTGCTGAACCATCTCTTCTCTCTTAGACACGTTCTTGGAAACAGCAGCTTTGTGCTTCCTGATGGTGGAAGCACTCTCAGTTTCATAAAACTCGATCTGGAAGAGACACGGTTCAGGTACTGTAAGTAGAAATGATTATTTTTATAAAGTAACATCTCCACTTCACTATGATAGGTTGGGTGATCCTCATATTAGTAATGCCACATACACAGAGTACAAAGAAGACAATAACATAGGGGGAAAAAGTGTGCATTGTGACCTTTTCCAAATCTGGCAATGCCTCTCCAAAGTGGGTTTACTCCTCATTTGAAAATATGGTGGTTTTTGGCTAAATTCCCAAAACATACCTTTATTTTTTTTTATTTCAAATATAAATAAATATTTTCCTTCAGGTTTACATAGAAATATTAATTTCAAATAAAGGTTTACATGGAAAACATCCAGGGGTAGGGAAGGGTTCTGACTGGGTGGGGGGCAGAAGACGTACCTTAACATAAGTCTACTGGACATAAAAACTGGACGTGTTTCTTTTCAGCAGCAGCATGGGAAAATGTTGTCATAAACCATTTACGGTTGATTTAGATTTTAGTTATAAAGCAGCAGATAGTTGCTATTCAGAATAAAGTTTAACTCGGAATGAACATTTGCATCAGTAATTAAGGGTTTAAATGGTCATTTTTCATCTATTTAAAGTGGAATTAACTTTAATTCCGAGTTAAAGAGGAATTACAACTCTCATGTAAACGTAGCTAATTAGGGTTGATCTGATGTATTAGCAAAAACACATTTTAATATTCATGACTTTTTGTGTTCAAATCAGGTAAAAAAACTAAACAAAACAAAACATTCTAATAACCTTAGCACAAAGGCTGAAAATGTGTTTCTTTCACAGCCACTATGTTCCTACAGCAGCACAGAGAGGACAAACTGGTGATTCTATATCAGAAATGAGAACTTAATAAGCCACCTTGAGGGGCAAAAGGTGTAAATTGGGTTTTAATTTGTGTTGCTGGATCTCACCATGTATGAAAGAGTGGACAAACTTCCACATTTTTACCTGATGAAATTTACACATACCAACCCTCTGACTGCCTAACTTCTTAATCTAAAGCACTGTGCAAAACATGATGTAGGACCCGGTCGTTACCTGGATGTGCCCAGCGAGTACGTTCATAGCCTTGGTGCCAGCAGAGATGTAAGCTACAGCTTGGCTGTTGACGGTGATGTAGAGATCTTCAACCAGGATGTTATCCAGAACCAGCTTTTTAAAGAGACGGTCAGCATTATGCCGGGAATAAGCGCCTCCCAACCCAAACATTCCTGTCTGTATCTTGGCTGATTTAGCTCCTGAAAAAAATTATTTCCTAACATGAGGGTATTTTCAGTTCTCACCACATAAAATATAAAAACATTTGTTCAATAAAAACATGAACCATCATTTATAAACACTAGTTTTATTGTTTACGTACCTATAAAGATGTCCACGAGCATGTTCAGTGTCAGTCTGCTCTGCTGCGGTGTCCTGCCAAACCTCGCTCCAACTTTCTCACAGTTCTCTTGGACAAACCTCACAATCTTCTTCACATCATCAGTTACATTCCTCATTTTATATTGCTGTGTAAAAAATATAGCTGTGATGGCAGGGCAGGCATGTTTTACATACAAGTGAGGCAAAACAAAATCATTCCTACGTTCGGTTTTGAGCAGTTGTCACAGCTGACGTCTGGATGCTCCTTACAGAAGTTCCTGTTGAACTTCAGCTCTCCGAAGTATGCGAGCAGCTGAATTCTCCTGCACTCCATCACATTCTCACAGAAGTGCACCATGCTGTGAAGGTTGTTGTAATGAGTTGTTTTGGTGTGTCTGTCACCTTCCCTGTCCACTGGAACAACACAAGAGCCACAAGCATGAACTAACTTAACATTAACTGACCAAAACGTTTGGACAGTAATGTGTTGAGAGCCGTTTATAGGCTGGACTGACTACACGTAAAATTAACTTCACTCATTTAGCATGCAACTGTATGGTTCATATTTTTGCCACATACTGCCGATGATCCTCTTGATGCGGTGGACATCAGCGTAGGAGTAGAAGAGAATGCATTGGGAGATTTCTCCATCCCTGCCAGCTCTCCCAGATTCCTGGTAGTAACCCTCCATTGATTTAGGTAAACTAGCATGGATTACATAGCGCACATCAGGCTTGTCAATACCCATGCCGAAGGCTATGGTGGCGCAAATGACCTGGTAGACACAAGTAAAACAGGAAGAGAGAATAGTGAGTGAACTACTATGTTAGATATTTGATGTACCACGTTAGCTCCTAAAATTCATGGGTTGTGACCTGACCTGGCAGCCATCCTGATTGATCCACTTGCTCTGCACATATTCTCTGTCACCGTCACTAAGCCCAGCATGATATGCCAGAGCCAGTATCCCGGCTCTCTGCAGACTCTCTGCCATGGAGTCACAGTCATTACGAGACAGGCAGTACACAATGCCAGAGTCACCTACCAGACAGACAAAAGGGACGATAAATCACCAACAAAATCTCACCTTCTGAAAGAATTGTAAGCCTTTTCATTACAAGGTCATAAGTATAAAGCTGTGTGACAAAAGCAGTGATTTTAAAAAGTTTTACTCCTATCAAAAATGCTAAATATGCAGTTACAATGTAACATAACAATCCTCCAAAGTAATTTTGCTTTTTAGACAGTAAGAATATCTGACTTATAGTGCCTTCAACTATATCGAGCCAGACAGCCACATTTTTGACATTCAAATAGTGTTTGCTGAGATGAAAAGATGTACTGAATTATTTACGTGGGTAGTGCTTCTTGATCCAGCCGATACAGTCCTCATCTACCTTTTTGGGTTTCTTGGGCAGCACGGAGTACTTGAGATTAGTTCTGTTGAAGCTCATGGTAAATCTGAAATACATCACACAGAAAATAAATGTCCAGTTACTTTTGGTTGGCTGAGGTGAGTATAAAAATATTCATTATAAATAAACCATAGCCTGAAAGTGAAGGCGTACACTTGTGGTCGCATCATGTTCAGCTGGTTGAGGATGTCTTTCTGCACACGGGGGGTAGCTGTCGCTGTCAGAGCTATCATTGGCACGCTGGGGAACTTCTGACGTAGCTCATGCAACTTCTTGTAGTCTGGACGGAAATCATGACCCCACTGCAAGATTTGAGGGGATAATTTACAGAGACGGTGGCAAAGATAAGATCAAGCAGCTGATGTATAGAGCTAAAAGCAGAGAAACTCACCTGACTGACACAATGTGCCTCATCTATGACAAAGCGGGCCAGAAGACCTCGCTCATACAGGTTCTGCAGGGCAGAGATTAACCTGTTGCTTGCACTCACCTTAAACAAAAGAGAAAACACAGCCATCAAATCTATCCAAATAACTTTAATAAATGTGTGGATATATGTACAAATCACTACACACTCACCTTCTCAGGTGTGACATACAGCAGTTTAATTATGGGGTCTTTCCTAGAAAGCTGCATATAAATCCTTGCTGCTTCACTATCACTTTTATCACCAGACAAGCTTGTTGCTGGAATCTGAAATGAGGAACAAAACAAATTAATCCATGTGATTCGATCTGGCATTGATATTTTCATTTATCTTTTGGTTTATAAAACTTTGGAAGACCAAAACGCAACAATAAATATTAATACTAATTAATTAATACTAATAAATCATAAAAAATATTCAATGAAACCACATTGAGCACTTTAATTATTTCACTAATAAACTTGCTTTTTTAATTGCAGACAGGTCAGTTTCTCAGTTATTACTGTAGCTTCAAACTTACACACATATACAGCCTATTGCTGCACATTATGTAGCAATGTCACACTTCCAAGACCAATGACCATAAACATACTTACATCTAGGGTGGTGAGCTTCTGGATTTGGTCAACAATAAGTGATTTGAGTGGAGATACAACCACTGTAACGCCAGGTGAGATGCAGGCCGGCAACTGATAGCACAGACTTTTACCCCCACCTAAAAAACAAACAAACAAAAAAAAACTGAAGCTAATGCAGCTTGCTGCTTGTTGCAGTTATGCTAAAATATAATCTGGGGGATTATATTTGAGCATTATTGTAAACCGGGCATCAATGCATCATCATAGTGAAATTACACACATCAGAGGTTGCAATGTAGTTTAGACATCTATGCTGAAGGCTCTGCACTGGTTTAATAAACAGGAATAAACTAACCTTTAGACTATTATGTCTTGAAAATCTACTAATCCAAAACCTTGAGCTTCACATGTTATTCAGAGAAAATTAAATCTTGTGAAATAATGATGGACTCATCTGTTATAATTTAGAAAAGTTGAGCAAATCACATCAGAAAACACACTGTTCCACTCCCTTGGTCCTGGTTTTCTCTGGCTGCTTAATGCTCCTGGCATTATATCAAAATTACTTAGAGTAAAAATATCACTTAAATTTTAGTTAAAGAACGAAAAAAGCCAATTCTGTGTCCTATTTGCTTTGACACTAACATTCCCAACTTACATGAATAATCATTTACAGTCATTTGTGACTTGTTCAAGTGGAAAGAAAATTATTCCCAACTCGGTACTCAGGTGTTACTGTGGACAGAACATGGTTGGACTCCTTAATTAAACTGCATTCATGTGGTTGTGGAGAAGTGAACTTTAACCAACCTGTGGGCATCAAAACAAATGAGTCTTCTCCCAAAAGTGTCGCATTAATTGCCTCCAGCTGATTGAACCTAAACTGATGAAGTCCAAAACGCTTGTGGAAGATCTTCATCATCTCTTGTGAGTGGGGGAAGTTGAACCCTCTGAAGCGATCGTGAGCAGGGTTTTTAAAGGTGGGCTCTGCAAAACAAAACATGAAAGTTACAAGACTAAAAGTATGACACCTAAACATCATTTTGAGCAATCTGAATCAAAATATTTGTTTTTATTAAATTTGGTGTCATCTAGTGGTCACATCCACAGGACGTACGGCTTATAAAAGTTTGGTCCAGAGAGTGATTATTCATTTTTCTCCAATGCTTGATAAATATACATATAAGTATTTTTAATGCATGCAGACTCACCTGGGGAACAAATCTTTGAAGGTTTAGGTGCAGACACAGGCGTCATCGGTTTCTTATCATACGTGGACTTGCGTGGTCCCCCTTCTTTGACAGGTACGGTGTTGACATTTTGACTCGAAACTGATGAAGTTGATGGTTCATCAAAGTAATCGGGGATATCAGAGTCATTAAAGTCATCAATGTCAAAGTCGTCAATGTAAAAGTCATCGACCACAGTGTCATCTGTAGGTGTATAAGTTGGGGTTTTATACTTATTCAGAAGAACAGCATCTGAGTTTTTAGGCGAAGAGAAGGAATCATCAAGGTCAGCGGTAGTTTTATCAGAGAGATTATAAAGTGGTTTAATTTGGCTGTGGGCTGACAGGGAGTCACAAATACTGTCACTTTCCCAATTTTTTGCTCCTGTCTCCTTACTGCCGCACGGTTTTAAATTACTACAAACAGAATGACTAGAGGCATTGTCCAAAGAGATGGCTGAATATTTCTCTGGCTGGTGAGACTTGTTGTTGTCCACAGGCCCAGATTTGGAAGATGAGCCACAGCTGGAAGAAGTGTCTTTAAAACTGGCCTCAGAAATAACTGTGCTGTCTGGCTGTTGCATCCTGATCAAAGAGTTTCCACCAGTAGCAAGAATCCTCTTCCTATAAGAGAAAAAAAGGTACTGCAGTAATACTGATTAAATAGAAAATGAAATAAACCTGTAAAACTGCTTGACTCAAACGAACAAACCTGTGAGCCCTTTTCAGTAAAAGTTCATTCCCGCATGAAAGAGAGATGAGTTCATGTTCAGGGACAGAATCAAGTAGAGCACAAATAGACTCCATGATACTGAATAGCTGTTCACCTGTGTAAAGTGCAGAGGAGAAAAGAACAAAGTCAAAACTAAATTCTTCTAAATAAAAAGAATTAAAGGGAGCACGGTGAAAAGGATTAAACTCACTTGTCTTGTCTCTGGAGTGGTGACCAGTAGGTTCTGGCAAAGCTGTGGAAGAGCATGATGACTGACCAGGGTAGTCTCTAGTTTGAGAATCATCCGATTTAGTTCTGTTCATAAAAAAAACGAGCAAATACACATTTTATATTCCCCTGATTTTTTTCATTGCCATCTTTCAAAACAGATTGGAAATAAAAATGACAGTTACATTAAATCACATGAAAGACTGCACTTGTAATATTTTTCTTTATTCAATGTTGTAAACAATGTACAGATAATTAAAAAACGCATGATAAACTTTAAAATCATACCCTTTCTCTACAGCAGAGGCTGGATATGAGACCTCATCAGGGACAGGTGAGGGAGGGATGTAATCAAAGTCATCTTCAGATTCTGAGGTGTCATTTAGCTGGATCACCTTTGGGTCAATACATTTTTTGTTCCCGTCTGAAAAGCAAATAATATTTTGTTTTTGAGTTTTTAATGCTTTTTAAGTCTGAATCGGATTACCAGTAGTCAGATAAAATAACAAGAATTACCTGTTTTGTCTTGAATAGGTTCAGATGCAGCACTGGTTTCATCTTCGCTGTCACTTAGGACAGATGTTACATGTGGAGGGGGACATCTTTTGCGTCTTTTAATTGGAGTATCCTCTATTTCAACCTCATCTGGTTCCTGAATCAAGCTAGATCCTGGTGAAACTGCAGTTTTGCTGATACCTTGCTCATCTGTCGCCATACATGAGCGGTCATCGTTCTCATTGCTCAACCCGGGTGTCGCATCACAAACACTGTGGCTTTGTTTCCCTGTGAATTCTGGGAATTCTTCACTTGGAGATGGCAGTGGCTTGGTGATCTTCCCAGATATATCCGAACTGAATGAGTCATTTTTGGATTTGGCAGGTGCTTCAAAGTCATCAAGGTCATCCCAGTCATCCATTGGGAATCCAGATGCATTCAGACTTATGGAGTTTCTTTCACTGTCATGGCAAAGTTTTTTGTCAGTTACAGGTGGAGCCTGCGCCACTTTAACACCAGATGCTGCAGAGGGTGTCTGACATGTAGAGGAGGGATCTGCTGGGCTGATGGAGGTTGCTTGGGATTTTGAACTTACAGTGAAGAAGCTGTTGATTTTGTTTTTTTGTGGTCTTTCAAGCTTATTTGAAAATGTCAAAGGAGATTCAGTCACCACACTGCTCTTAGGGATATTCACATTCCTGTTTGCCAAAACATTTGCGCTGATTACCTTGGTCGGGTATTCCACTTTTGTTGTACCTGCTGGGGACTTCTTTTTGAATGAAAAGGCCCTGAAAATACATACAACAAGAGTGAATTTATGCAAACTTAACATGAGAGTAATATTTCAGGGTCTTATTTGTATACGACTGCAAAATAAGAATTAACATATGCAAAAAAAGTCAAAGCTGCTTAGTTTCCGGAGCTCAGTTTGTTTAGCCCAAGACATGCTCATGTGCAGATGAAACATGCGGAACCACAGGATTTCAGGTAGGACCTTTAAGTTACAATATGTTTAACATTTATCAATTTACTGTAATGGCAGGGGGATTTCGATGTCACTGTGTACGCAGACAGTTGCGAGACACCCTCATGGCATTAGCTACCTGAACGAGTTTGAACCTACTTACTAAAATTCGTGGATATGTTGTTAAGTGATTCAAAGTTACAAATATTTCTGCACAAAAAATTATCTTAGGCTAAACTCCCAGCTGTGCCATCACTTTACAACGTGCACTGGTCACAGCTAACTCTTAGCTGCCTTTCCCTCCCCTATCATTTAAGTTACTTACCCCGTTTTTGGTTTAGCAAGAGACAGTTTGCTCTGAGCAGCATTGCTGTGCCTCGCCAGCTGTTCCTTCAGGTTGTTTTGCGGAAGACCTGACATTTTTAGTTAACTGAGCTGAGCTAGCAAGTGATAGCTGGCTAGCTACATCAGTTATATTTATGGAGCGGAAGCCGGTTTCTTCAGCATTGTTAACGAGGAGTCTCGCGCTCTGCTTGTCACAGCCTGCACATTCAGTTGTCACAGCTAGGTCGCCACTCGTTAATGCTCATTAAAGTTAAACCATCTTATTCTTATTGTGGTGAAGCATGTACATGGTGGTGAAGGCTGAAACCAATAAGTAAATCTCAATTGGACACAAACACTGGATTTTGCGCCCATTCAACAAACAAGCTCCTCATTGGCCAACGCTGAGCGGGGAATTGGGATTCTGGGAAATGTAGTAAGTAAGAAAGTAAATTTAAGATAGAGCGCTCCACAATAAAACAATAACAAGAAAAACAATCAAATAATAAATAGAACAACTTATTATTGATCATTAGTAAATTGATAAAGAATATGTTGATCAAGTAAAACATAGACATAAAAAGTAAAATGTAAAAAAAATATGAAAAAGCCTAAATAAAAGTGTCCAGAAAACAGTCATATCATAAATTCAAAGGGAGAGAGTTCCAGAGTTTTTAAATAGATTTGTAATCCCCTCTGCTGCAAATGTCAGCTTCTGCTTATTAACAAAATGAAACATATTTTGAACCTTCAGTTTAAACTTTTTGCTCAGTGGTTTCCAACCGTCTGTCCGGGACATGTATTCCACAATTACCACAGAGGGTCCCAGAGGCTTTGAACATTCAGAGCCATTGAGATTAATGTACACACATTGTCCCTATGTTAAGAAAAAAATTTAAAGCTATATACGTTGTAAATTTAACTTTGGCTTTATTGAAGGACAGGAATCAACCAAAATTTTTGGTGACAATCTTCTTTTAAAAAAGCAAGGTTTCAGTGTGGGTAGCGAAGGAGGTCCGTGGCTTTTTGCTATTTGGATGAAGGCTTCTCAAGGAAAATAGGTTGGGAGTCACAAATGTAAATCATCTGCTAGAGAATTCTCATGAGCTACTGACTTAACTTTAAAAACTATTTCCCTCAGGATTGCTTTAGAAGTGTTCTAGGCTGAAGTTTTTTAGAGCCCTGCTTTCATTTGAATAGATTGAATAAACTACCTTAAGACACATTTTACTGTTGATGCAAGGTACAACATTTAAAAGGTGAAGGCACCTGAAATTATTGGAAGAATGTACCAAATCCATAGCTCTGGTAGATTTGTATTGCTCATCTGTTATCCAATTTAGGAATGTTTTTTTTTCTTTCTTTTTTGACGTGAAGAAGTGTATAATGTTGCAGTTACATGTGAAATACTGTGATGGCAGATTCACACATTACCATTTGTAAAATTTCATCACAATAATTTGGCATTCAAGTGATCATTTTATTGTAAAAGGTACAAACAATCTGGATGTGACTTGGCATAGATGTTTTAATGGAGGCTTAAAACCCGGACCAAAAATCAGCAGCAATCAAAAAGACAATAGGTGCAACAAAAAACACATTATTATGTGTGATAAAAAGTTAAATGCTTCAATTCATTTCACACTGAAGGACACATCATCTAAAAAAGTCACACCACTGGAAACGATGAGCAGGCAGCTAGTCCACACATGTTCTTCCCACGTTCAATGCGGAAGTATCTGGTAAAGACAACATTGTTATTAGCTTTTGTTAGTTTGTATGCATTTGTTGATTATCTCGCGACATAACTGTATCAAAAAATAAATTACCCATCAATGCCCCAGCTGGAGCCCCATGAGTTCTTCACGATCCAGTAAGGTTTACCATTCTCCTGTCCATAGCCAACAGCGAGTACTGCATGATTCACCTTGTCTGTGGTGTTGTGGCATTCAGTGCTGAAACCAGGAACCAAAGTCATTCGCGTATCTATTTATAAACGTGACTTTTCTGATTAAGAATAAGGAACTGATACTGTGAAAAATAAGAGGAGTCACTGAAGAAAAGAACTTTGTTCTGTGACATACTGTAGGTCTACACAATAGTGCAAAAGCAACAGATAAATTCTCAGCACTTAAAATACATCTTTGTCTAAAAAGAAAGGGCTTTAAGACATTTTGTATATTAACATTTGCTTTACTTAAAACAATTTTTTTTTTAAAAAGAAGAAAAATAGGACAGGGTTTTATTTCTTCCTCAGTGGAATGTCTCTCACCTGGTATAGACACCCTGGTGGTAGTGCATGAAGTCTGAGGTCACCTCAAAGGCAAAGCTGACAGGATTGTGTGTGGCGACAGCATCAAGCATCCCCATCTCATCATACTGTATGACAACAGATATTTCTCATTCACTTCAGCAAAGACTTCTTAATGAATAAGGACATTAATAAAATATATATATACATTTTTTTTCTTTTAATATACCATTTAATCTCTTGTTTTTGCTATTCATTGTTATACATGTATTGTGTTTCCAAGGGACTAAACAAATAAATGAACTTTCCTATCATCTTTCTTTCTTGTATAAGTTTATTAATATGAAATTTCCCTTTTTTTAAAATAAAGTTAATATGCTGATTCTGAATGAAGTCACTCACCGCTGTCACATTCATCACTTCCTTTACAAAAGCAGCAGCCAGTGTTGGCTTATAGACACAAATACCTTCCTAATATGCACAAAAAGAAAAAGTTAAAAATCCTTAACATGTCTTTTGTTAACTTGGTTAAGTATGTATTGAATGCTATCATTTAGCTTACCACAGCTGTATATGGGTAGTCCTGCTCCGTCATCAGGCCCTTGTTGTACATAATGTACTCAAATGCCTGACTGGGAAGACCGCTGAAGACAAATCAAGATCTCATTAGAAAGTTTGACTCCAGTGGTTGTAGATCAAGTATGAAGACCGAATGGAAACACATTAGGCTCTCACCCATTACATCCATGGTTGTTAAAATCTTGGGCACAGTCTACCAGCTGTTGTTCTGACTGAGAAATACAAGAACCGATTCGGTATGATGTTTTTGTCTTTTTCTCTTCTGTCTTATGTTTTTCATTTTTAAATGCAAGATAAAACGTTTTCAGAGTAGTGAAAGTTTGTCACCAGAGGTACAAGCTTCCCAGTAGCAATAGCGGTGACAGACTCCAAGCAGCCAGTCGTGGAAAAAGTCCAGCAACTACCACAGGCTCCCTTTCATGTGAAAAGAGAAATAACATGAGAATGGGAAATTTTGAAACACAAAACTGGAAAATTTAAACTTTTACACCTCTTGGGTAAATTCAAAGAACTGCTTACGATGGTATCCCAACATTTCTACTTTGCTTCCTTAGCAGACATGTTGGGGTGGTAAATCTGGACAATGATAGGTTTGTACTGTTACTACGACACCAGAGCAATAATAGTTGCAGTGTAATTGATGAATGTACCCGCTCTTGACCTTCTCAGTGTTTCACTTCTGTATGGGAAGGATTGTTATTAGGAGGAGAAGAATACTTATTCTAGTGTTTTATAAATTCCTTTGTGTTAAGAACCAAACACCTTAAATTCAGCATTTAACAGGTTAGTATTTTCCACCTACAAGTGCCCCTTCTATTTTGAATTTTGAGAGAACAGTTTCCAATCAAGTGAGTTATTTTACTGCACATTCTATATTGCTGCATGTGCAACAAAACTGTTGTTTTTTTTTAAACCATGAGGGACGACCTTTGAGACCCATCAGATAATATAACTTGGATGTTTGTTATAAATCTCACCTGATTCTTTACAGGTGTCACATAATTTCCTTTCTTTCTCCAGTCGATGGAGTCTGGATATGGTCCGTTGCTGCTGAGGTAGCTTCCCTTGGTAGCAGAGCAGTTCTGCAAAAGACAAGAGTGTATTACTTCCTGTCATAAAAAAGAAGAGTCATAGTCTGTGTAAGCAGCAGCTTGTAAATGATTTTACCTGTGGCTCAGACCATAGGAAAAACTTTCGAAACTCATCAAATGTCATGTCCGAAAACTGGTTCAGTGCCACTGCATGAAGAGATGAAACAGCTTAAAATATTTGAATACTGTAAGAGTTATGTATTAAAACAAAGCAAATAAAGACAGTTCCTACTTGTGAAAGAATGATTTCCTGCATTGTGCTTTTCAACCGTCTTCTTGTTCTCTGTGAATATCTGAAGTCTCTGGTAATACTCCTTCTCGCTGTACCCTTTGTTGTACTGAACGAACAGAAGGCAATTAACCTTTTATTAAACTTTATGTCTTTAATTTGTAATTAACAGCTTATTGGGTTATTGAGCTCACACTGGCATTAAGTAAAAATCCTGCTGAGATTTTTTCCCACTTCAGACAATTTATGGACTTACAGTACAATGGCACTGATTATATAAGCAGATAATAAAGGAGACCCACCTGTGCCATCCAGGACTTGAAGTGAAACTCATCTGCAAATGATTCGCCATATTAAAACATGAATTCAGAGAATGAAACAAAGAAAAAGGAGAGGACAGAGGAGAATGTGAAAGTGAAACACTGCGCTAACGCAACAATAAAGCCCCATACTGAACTTACCTTGTTCAGACAAGTAAAAAGCTGAAGTTACAGACGCCAAAGCAAAAACAAGCCAAAGACTCGTCATGTTTAACTTGTGAGTGTTGCAGCCGGTGGCGAGTTGTGCTGCCAGTGAGACGCTGAAGGTGAAGTGAAAACAGACACGGTCACGAGGCGAACCGCTGCCTTTTCAAAGTAACACTACCGCATAACATGTAATACGATACATGCAACAGTTAGCATCGTCATGTTATTATTTTACTGCTGCCGCCTGGATTTGAAGCGAATAATGTGTGGACATTATTTTGTTATTTATTATGGTCATGAAATATAAAATGAACAATTTTACATCATAGCTACAATGTGGATATAGCTACTATATATTATGGAAAATATCGAATATTGATTTAGCTTATCTCGGGTACCTTAGCTACAAAGAGATAGATAAATAGCCTAATTAAGTAGACGAAATAGCTTATTTCTAACAAAAGACTAAACCTTCAGTGTTGTACATGCATGAGTGTCGTGCAGCATGAAGGTGCTTGGGTTGAACCAATAGACTGTAAAATTTAACCACGGTTTTTCCAGCCTTGGGATTTGGGGAAGAATTGACTACTGTACATAATCTTAAAAGGTACTTAAAAGTACACAGCTAATAAAGACTAAACAAATAGTCTAAAGTAATGACAGAAAAATTACAAAGCAACATCTCCAGAGCAATATGCTCTTACCTGTAAATAAACAAAGGGTCAATGGTCATATTTTTACAAGCACAAAAAATGATGAGGTGGCCACGAATCATGAAAAATGCAGTAGGCCTTACAATTTTGACACTAAAAAACTGTATGCAGTAGCTATGTTTTATCTTTTAAAGACATTCATTTTATTTTTGGAAGATGCAGGTATGTAAATGAGCATATATATAATAATAGTAACAATACACAATTAAGGTACGTATTAACTGTTTTATGTTGCACAAGAGACATATGGTTGCTTTTTAAACATATACTTGAAGATGTGTTGGTGAAAATTAAATGTGAAAATTCTGGATTTTGATACTTTTTTGACTGTAGGTTGCTACAGCGTGGTCCCAAGACAGACCGTTGCTCATAATATTGAATATTTTCATATTACTTTTAATTTCTTATCACTTTAAATGAGCAAGATGTCAACTTATAGATCTACAAAAACACTTGAGACAAAGTGCCCCTGAGATAAAATGGATTTATTAGCAAGAGGTAATTGGAAACATATTTTTGTTAACTTGTTGTTATTTTCATCTTCATGTGTTTTCTTTTTTTCCGTTTTTCTTTTCTTACAAAACTGGGAATATTTCTTAAGCTGTGGAAACATGAGGATTGAAAGATAATTTTCATACCACTGGGTATTGCTAACAGCAAAATGTTTATTTGTTTAAATACCTTTTAAGAGTATGTGCATGTATAAGTGTATACAGTATAAGTATATAATAGTATTCTGTCTGTGAAGGTGTTGCATGCCTACCACATGAGCTTTAAAAGTGTACTGTACATACATGGTAAAAATACATACAAATATTCACAGAATAAGCACTACATTACTATATTCCTGCTAACAGAAATGATTATAGACAGGATTACAGTATAAATGCAAAACACTTTGAAGTTGTGTCCTACCTCTAAGTCATGGTTTCAAGATCACACTGTTGTAGCATTTTGTGTTAAGCTTGAAATACAACTTGTTTTTGAAAGGATTACACTGTTCCACATTGAGAAATATACCAGGTTGCATGTACAAAATGTACAGACCATCTCTGTGAAGTGAATTAACAACAAAGTACAAAATACTTTCCCATTTTCATATAAAGGGCAGGTCACTCTCTTTTAAACTACTACAAAAATAGTGTTTGAATGCTGCAGGCAGAGGTCATTCACATACATTTTATCATAGTTTTAACAGCAATGCATATAACAGAGTGATATACAGTCACGTTCCACAATCACTGGAACAGCAAAAAGAACAGATTGTCTTCTTAATTACAGCAGAGGAACAACCTTTTACTCTACAGAAGTAGAACCCAAACCTGAAGGGACAACATTGAGAATTTCATATGATCTTTTCCTTGCGATTTATAAAAAAACTCAATATGAATTAACAAAAAATTCAAACTAAGTTGTGGCAGGTTTAAATGTAAAAGAAAAAAAAAAGATGACCACACTGTCGCCTTAAATTCCACTGAATATATAAGGTGTAATCCTTTTTAGTAGCACAGCTGATGAGCTTCATTGTCTCGGGTGGCTTTAGGCACCTTGTGTCAGCAGGCAACAAAAGAAATTAAATGCTTTTCAATAAACGGAAATGCAATAATGTCTCTGACAATTTTAGCTTATATGTAAAAATTTATGTCAGAACATGGGGTTCCCAAACCCTAGTTAAATTTTTTATTGGACAAGAGCAAATGGAGTGATTGAGAAAGAAAAATAACTATTAAACAGGACCTATAATTGAAGCTTTTTATGCGATGCCCTGTCACATTTGGTCTCCATTTGTCAAAATTTACAGCTCTTATAAATCAAATGTTGTTTTTGGCAAGCTGGGATCAGGGTTTGACTTATCAGATGTACAGAAGAATAATTTGGATAGACCATTTTGGTAAGCAAAACCACTGACGCCTCACAGGTACTGAACATTTCCTGTTTACAGACGGTTCCCATCAATACAGTTCCAGTACTGGTATGGAGTGAATGTTTAATGTAGAACCAGTTCTTTTGGTTTCAGCTGCCAAACCAATGTCTTGAGGAAAAGCAAAGGCTTTTTTATGTATGGGACGGAGGACAAGGTTATAAGACAAACCAAACCAACTAATGCATTGTGACCTCCATGTTTAAAGAGCTGCTTCTAGTTTGCTTATTTCAAGAGAGAAGAACGAAAATTTGAGCTTAAGCATTGGTATGAAGTCAAAGCAGCTGTGGGATAACATGATGCCCAGACTTCCTCTTATTTTTCTTGCTCTAAACGATGGAATATTGTCATTGATGCTTGCGAACAATGTCCAATGTGTTCCTTTCGCAGTCAACTATTTCAGCTAAATTAACAAACACATTGCAGCTTTGTTTAGTATTTTGGGCTTTTTTAGTAAAAAAGGTGTTTGTATTTTCAATGGTTTCCCTGCACTGTGCTTCTCCTCTCCTAGAAATTTGCAATAAGTTTAAATGTATAACAAAAGATGTATGATCTGAAAAACCAAAAGGATTTTTCAGTAGTTCTTTATACTGTAGAATTATCTCTATAGAACCAGCCTTGAAGCAGCAGTGGAATAAAAGGATATCTGTGCAACTATGACTCCATCTTCACACTTGAAAAGAGCATATTTTCTGAGGTTTACAGTCACCACAATCCTTGGTTGTGTTAACAATGATGAAACTAAATTGCAGGAAAATATGAACAATCGAGTTATAATGCTCAAATGCTCTCAGGATCACCAAAACCAAATAGCCGATCAAAGAATTTAGAAGAAAGGTACAAACATACACACCACTGTTTATATTAGTAAAGCTGAGGTGGAGCAGGTGAAAGGTTTAAATAACCACAACAGTACACGGTGGTAGGCTTTCCATCTAGTTTCATGTGTGGTTTGTCCTTATTGGGCTGCTTCCCACTGCCAACACAAAAAACAAGAAATCAGTGCCAAACAGTTGGGAACCCCCATCTGTAGAGTTGTGAGCAGAAATGAAGAAACAGATCCCTCTTTTTTTGGTTTGGAAAGCACAGAGACACTTATGCTTTGGATACCTTGCTGTCATCTCCATTGATCATTGTTCCCTCTTTCCATAATACATTTAGACTATTCTCTGTGCTCTTTTACCTGATTTTATGCAGTTTATTTATACATTGCTACATTGGTTGCAGGGAACTTCAATGATCAATAAAAGTCAAGCCAAGAGAACAACGGCCAGCAGCACGAGTGCTCAGAAAGTGCAAATTAGACACAGAAATACATGACACAGAATAATGTCATTAGTCACTGAGAAAACACAGTTGCATGCAACTAAAGTGACCTCTATTATTATCTTTAAATTACCCCGAACATTTAAAAAGAAAAGTCATTTAAGCAGTTCTTGTCATGGCAAAAAACAAACCCGAAAAAAAGAAAAAACACTAAAATGTTTACTGTTGTTAAACAATTTTAAACACCGACTGTACAGAAGAGCAAATATCTGAAATATGTACAGCTATACAAATAATGAATATGTTAACCCTTGTTTAATATTAACAGGGGAAATGTGTGTGCAGGACCACCATTCCCATTAGTTGGGCACTTTAGGCTCAATTCTGAGAGAGGCCTCGTACATGCTTTCTTCATCCAGAACAGAGCTATTGTCCAGTAGATACTGGGCTACCTGGAATGGATCAAAAGTAAGGAAAAGGTTAGAGAATGATGTTATTTTATTCAGGTTATTGTGATTCAGATGTGTCCTAAAAGTGTCTTCAATTTTTAAATCTCTAGGTGCATTTTGTAATTTGAGACATTCAAACCATTTCACGGCTGGTGGAGGGAAGAGATGAGAAAGTGGAAATGAGAGACACTATAACCATGCTTTCAGTATCT
Organism: Craterocephalus amniculus; assembly: GCA_036024015.1. Classification (NCBI taxonomy): domain Eukaryota; kingdom Metazoa; phylum Chordata; class Actinopteri; order Atheriniformes; family Atherinidae; genus Craterocephalus; species Craterocephalus amniculus. The sequence continues at coordinate 38,122 of JAVQJG010121059.1, forward strand.
AACCTTATCCAAACAGTTTGTAATGTGCGAGATGGGACATTTCATGATTTCACATTTTTCTGTGAGACTGAGTTGTTGCTCCCTAAATACTTGATTGAATGTTTGCAGCCTTTTAATTACCTTTGGTACTGTATACCTAGAACAACCCATGACACCTGCTACTTCAAAGATAATCTTTCACTGTTGAAGCACTTTTTCACAGTTTTTTTTAAAGGGATACTGTGTAACTATTGGCCTCTAGCGATCCTCAACCAAATATTTGATCCAAATATCAAAATAATAAGAGAAATAATGGATTATTTTTGGGGTCAGTATAGTGTTTTATGCATGTCAGCAATCTGACGGAGCGGCCCTCTTCAGAAACCAGACATTGTAACAGCGCTTTGCACTGCAGCTACAGTATAACATAGTGGACTGTGGTTTATGCTTTTTTTTCCTTAAAAATTTATTAAATCTGAACAAAGTAAAAGGGGGAACACAGTGTCTGAGGAGCCCAGAAAGAACTAGACTGTTTAATTTTGCAATACTGTCAAATGGCCTGTGAGAAGTTACACATTTGCCCCCCTAGTGCCCATAAATTACACAGCATCCCTTTAATAAAATTCTTATATGATCTCGTTCATGATAACAGTGTTGCATATTGCCTTTAAAACCCAAACTTCATTTAATTCTTTATTATTCGGATCATTCACATCATATATAGACATAGAGAACTTAGACTTTGCTTTTACTTATGACATATCTCATTTAAGGGGTCACAAGTAATGTAGCATTGACTTACCTTTGGTTGCAGATCAATCTTGTATGCAGTTTGTTGAAACTGCCTAATTTCTCTTATAATATGAGAAATCTAAAAAAACAAAAAAAGAGAGAACCAGGATGTTACTTTCTGAACACGAAAATCCAAGTTTTCTCTCATGACTGATGGTGGCGTATCTCACCATCCTCATCTTTGAAAAGTTGACCAAGTTGTCTTCAGTGTAGTTTGGCGTTCCTTCCTCAATGAAAGCCAGGTCAGTGAGGTACATCCCTAGGTAGGGTACACAGGGAGGATCACAACTGTTGGGTGGGAAAAAACGGAGAAAAAATGGTTATTATCCATATGTTATTATCCAACACCTTTACTAGTTATTCGTTTAAAAGTGTGTACCTGAACTCAACTTACTTCTTCAAAGCTTCTCTCAGATTTTTAAACCTCCCCTCTGAAGACACCAGCTTTTGCAGCTTGTCAATCACTGCTTTCGTCTGGGGAAAAAAATGGTGCTTGTGAACATTTCAATGACAATGAGGTACAACCATAGAAAAACAACATATAGAGTTTAAATAGGCACCTGCTTGGAAACCTTGAGCCAGGTTTTCTTGAGGCGGAAAACAGAGCTGCGGTTCAAGGAGGAGGTGATCTCCAGCACAGCGTTGTAGTTATGCAAACAGCGGCAGATGTCAGCCACAGCCACCCATTTCTCTATCACTGCTACCCGAGGGACTAAATCATCACAGCGCAGGATCTCCGTGGCGATCAGGTTGCTTATCTGTAAGAAGGTAGAGAGTGGACACAGAGTGTGTTAATGTATGTAAAAACGTAAATGATTTGAGTTGCATTTGTCTTTATCTAACATACATCGTTGAAGTGCTTTGTTGTTCTCATGATGTACGGTGTTTTCTCATTTTTGTCGTTCTTCATCCAGCCTTGACCAAAGAATTCCCTGTAAAGTGGAAACAAAACTTAAGACGCAGTCAGACTGAATTATGAGCTGTTTACATATTTACAGCAGTTTAATGACACTCACTCGTATGGGATGTCTTTAAACACCAGGTGGTCCAGCAGAGTGAGCTGTTCTGCAATTTCCAAAGCAGAGTGGTTCTCAAAAGGCTCGGCCTTCCCCTCTCCAACCTGATAAATGTAAACGGCCCAAATATCATTTAGTGAAATCAAACAGAGCATAAAAACTTGACTAGGTTATAATAATTAAGCATCGTATAAGATGCTTCATCTGTCATCCCAAAAGGTTTTGCATTTCTAATTAATTCATTCTTGAGTTCAGTTCTCATTGCTGAGTATTATTTGTGTCATCGGACCATTTTGTATAAAACCAGGATGGTTTGATTTATGTGGTTGAAAATATAACTTTTTCCTCCTTTTATCAATTCACTGCTTATATTGTTAAAAACATGCAGTATACTAAACAATAAATGCGATTGCATTGACAGGAATCCAGTTCACATGCAGAGCTCAAATCCTCAGCATAACGGTGCATTTCAAGGAAAATGACATGAAATGGAAACATTTAAACTCTGACTATCAGCAAAACAAACATAACAAGGTGGCTTCTCTTACCCAGTGGACCGAAACATGTTACATTATTTAATACAAAAACTACACAGTCGATTTTATTGTTTACAAAGTTTCTCTCGAGGTGAATTGATAACAGGAGAATAAAATGAAATGATTCTTTTAGTCATGTCATAGAAACAAATTTTGTAGCCATGCTGTATCCGAAGTAAGGCTAGGTGAGAAGGAAATGTGAAATGATGATTTACATGAGCTATTTAGAATAGGGTTAGGGTTATTTTCCAGCATATTCTGCATTTTCTATTTTTTCAAAACCAGAAATGTCCTACAGACAACAGGACAGAGCCCCATAATTGATTTAGTAGCCCTGATGTGCTCATGATTTCATTGGATATGTGAATATCTGTGCATTATTTTGCATCAGAAGTCATATGAAACATCTGTGACAACGCTCTGACCACAGCTAACTTAGTGAAATTAAATAAAGATATCAAAAACATTATTTTTGCATTTGGATTTGCAAAATGAAACCCTTTGTGGAACCTGGAATGTTGTGTGGATGTCATGAAAAAATTCCCCGGTGACTTTACAGTTCCCCCATTTTTGTGGACATAGCACAAAATTTCCATGAATTATGTGCCACTAGCACTTAAATAAGTGAAGGGTGCTGAAATAGGATTCTGTTTATTTTATGTATTTCTGTGAGATCAGGTTGATTTATTTACATCCCTTAGAGGATTAATAAAATAAACTTGATCTAATTTCAGTTTGCATACAAATAGTCAAAGTTTAATACCCTTACCATTCCTGTGCAATAAAAAACACATATTCACACATATTACCATACAGTTCTCAGTTTGGTAAATAGAAAGTACTGTGTGTAGATGGTCTCTGATTAAGTGGACAAAAAGGCCATGACAAACAGCTGCTGCTGACTTCACTCACCAGTTGTGTTGCATCTTCTAAGATGATCTGGTTATCACCATGATCTTCCTGAGTTAAAGTCCTGACAGAAGGAAAAAGAATGGTCAAGCTTTGAAAAATGACCACCTCCAGGAAGCTTCAACAAGGGTTTCATCTTTAGATTGAAGAGCTCTTTTTGCTCTAATCTCAACCAATGACAAATGAGATTGCATAATTATCATATCACCATTTTGTTAAAAACTACAGAGAATTTGTGTATTTGCAAGTTGATAGTGATGATAACTTTGAACTTATGAAACAAACCCTTCAGTCTCATGGGAGCATGGTATTTGATTATAATATTCCAAAGAACTGCCTCTGGGGAATTCTAATCTCAACAACTTTAGTGTTGATAAAACAATTAAAAAAGAACCCAGAACAACAAGACAAAACACGCAAAGTTATAAAAAAAATTGTCTCAGAAACACAGATTTAAGACACACATAATGCCAAATTTCTCAAAACATATGTGTCAGGTTTTTGAGAAATTCACAACCATAGATTTGGAAAGTTATATTTTCAGAGATATTTGTACATTTATGGTTTCCTGAAATTTCACTTTTCAGTTTTTATTTTCCAAGTTGTGTTTGTTCTTGAGCTTTGATTATTCTAAAACATTTTCTCAAAATATAGATATCACCAGTAAGTGAGTAGCTCAAGAGGTGGTAACATTTAGGGTCAATGACTTGGATACTGCTTTCAAAGAGCAAATCTCTTTTATATTTGGTAAAAATGTGGATCTTTAACATTTTTTTCAACATTTTTTACAGGAAAATACTCTCTTCGTAAGGAGTCATGCATTTAAATGTAACAACCACACAGCATTGAACAGTACCGGATGATGTTCGCTGCTGCTTTCCTCTCCTGGGTCAACAGCTCAGGGTCATGCATCACCTCTTCGAGAAAAGCAATAACCTTTGTCTTCAGCTCATTGTTACACTCAAAGTCCTGAAAAGACAAAACAAAACAAATACAGATGGCTTAACAAAGACTGCAGAATTCCTCATGACACTGTTCACACTTAAACAACAATTAATATAACAGCTATTAGTGGTCTTATGTTTAAATGGTTCCCTTACATTCTTTATTTCATTTTAAATAATAGCTTGCAAATTTATCCCATTTTCTGTTACATGTACAGTACATGGCTGACTGATGGTGTGACATGAGTTTAGATAGAAATATCTAAACAAAGGCAGTGCATCTAAGGTCCACTTTTAAATTATGGATCAGGATGTGTCCCAAACTGTGTTTACCGGAGAGTGTTTGGACACCCAGTGCCTCAGCACATTCAGGACTCTGTTGGTTGCTGCTCGCCTGATGACAAACTCTTTGTCTCCATTTCTCTGATCTGTTGGGAAACCTGCAGAAAAACAATAAAACAAGTGGCAACAAGGGAAAAACAAGGTTCTGAACATCCACAAGTCTTAAATCATTACTGCTGATTTGCTGCCCTAAGCAGCCTGATTTTGATTAAGTATGCGAGTTGTTTACCTGTACTGGCGAGGGACATTCGTCGATATTTTTCCTTAGTGGGGGTGCCCTCATTGGCACCAGCTGTGGCAATCGCAAAGGCGGAGGCAGCAGACAGGGCACTGCGGTTGTTGTCGAGCTCTCGGCATGAGGACATGACCATGCCATTGTTGTAGGAGAACAGGGAGAACTCTACAGAAATGCACAATAAAGTTTCGGAAAGCTCAATGAGCTGAACAGGAAACATTTACTATATTATATGTTTTGTGATTTGAAAGACAGGAACGCAAAACATTGAAAAAAATAAATGTTTTATCAAGTATTAGTGAAAAAAGGTGCTACAGTAAAGCTGAAGAATGTTTTTTGTCTTTGCTCCAGCCTCCACTAGAGGGCACTACAGGCCAACCCATCAGTTTCCCTCCATTCTTTCCTCTACAAGAGGCTTTGATATTCAAGATGGTTGCAGCTAAATATAGCCACCAAATATCAGCATAACAGAGGAATCAACAGATTCTCTGCACTCTGCTGTGTTTGAATCCTGGGAACACAGACCGAGCATTAGCAGATATGAATCTGTCACACTGCATCATGATTTCAGTGAATTCACATAGTCCATCCTGAGCTACGTTTGCTTTTATAATCTATTGTGCTATTTCGTTCAAAGATTTAGAAGGCATGGTTAATCTTGGCTCCAGTGAAAAAGCCTCATTACTGGGGGCGGCAGGGAAAGCACGCTCTTGATGTAGTTGCTATGACACAAGTTTCCCTAACACCTACTGAAGCCAAGCATTGGCTTTCCCTGCATGCTCAAAACCATCGACTGATATGTTACTTCTGTTTTACAGTGGCTTGTTTGTCTGATCATTTATTATTAGGTTTTTGCCACAATTAGATTTGTCCCACCAAAACAATCAAACATAATATCTATCTATTGTTTAAATACATCATATTATGATGTATTTAAACAATAGATGGAACTGTCACTTTGCAGTTAGGTTACTCTGCAAATTTTGGATGCAATTTACCTGACGAGTTTTTGCATTTGATGTTTTTTGGTGTGGTTGGAGACTTGGTAGGAGATGCCTCTGGGTCCCCGTCATCGCTCTGGTTTTGATCATTATCACTTTCTTCTCGTACTGAGAGATCTGTATCGTGGCAAACAAAAGGGCTGTGAGCATTAAAGTCATTCAAGAGATGATGTTTTACAGCAAAGTTCACGTGGGGAAATTGCTTGGAATGCCTGCAGCAGGCCTACCTTGTTTGCATCCCGAGATATCTTCTACTTTGTCCTTCTTGTCCTCACCTTCATCGGAGATTTTGCTTGTGATGGGACTGGAAACGTAGAGTTTGTTGATGTCCAAAGTGGTCTTGCTGAATGGGGACATGGTGGAATACATGCTTGCATAGCCATTTGAGGAGCAGCTGAGGGCAGCCAGGTCAAGAGCTTTGCCCCCAGTGATGATGGGGATGTTGAGAGAGAGCTTGCGGCGGCGGTTGGGGGATGAGTTCTTGGCAATAGCAAGGGGAGGAGGGGAGGAAAACTTTCTGCTAGCCCTGGGGGAGCTGGGAGGTTCTCCATACAGGAGTTTATTGTTCTGACTGCTGGCAAAGAATAACTCCAGGGACCTGCATCAAGAGTGGATATATAACATCTGATGTTAGGAGAAAGGGATGTGTTTCTTTGATTTTGGAAAGTATACTTTATGTTTTAAAAAAGAGCTTAGCTGAACAAACAACACCTCTTGAATAATTCATGTAGACATGTCAACCAATCCATTAGAAATCGTCTTTCAACCATGTCTCGATATTTTAGAGCAGGATACAGACTGCAGCGTTTCAGTAAACCTCTCCCACTCCCTGCCACCCTCCTGCCGACCTCACGGGTTCCCATAAATAGCGCAGCAAGAGAAAGTGCGCATGGCCACTGCAGCTGACTTTAGCAGCCAAGTCTAGGTACCTCACGATGACATGACAAGTGCCACAGGAGAGCATACTGCAGGGCGTGAACATGAAGAAATCACTCTGATCTGAGCCCCACAAATGTTTTTTCACTCCAAGCATGGGGTGCAGTATGTTCGTCTCCAATGCAACAGTGTCAATATTTCCCACTATGGATCTTTTGCATGCAAGGGAGAAGCAAAGTGAGGGGAAGGAAGCGTCCTATAGTACCGATAATGGTTGCCGTAGAGCAACACGTCATATTTGTGCCTTTGCTTGCACTCAGTGATTTGAAGAGTTATAAAGCGCAGCCTGATCTGCTGTTTCATTTTATTTGAATTAACCAATGAAACAAAGCCCTTAAAAAATACAAAAGATTTAAAAAGGTAATTAGATGTACACATATACTTAGATAAATGATGGATGTAACTATATTCTTAACTGATGATTCTTCTGTTATCATCTCACCCTAACTTGTCTGCTATTACTTGTGATAAGGTGGTAGTAATCAGCTGATGCTCTTACACTGAGCTTAGTCACTAATACATGTTACTTTTACAGAAAAATAAAGACAGGATGACATTTTCCTGTCAGTGTTTCCTGTTGTTGCAGCTGCTCTCTTAGTTGCCATCACAGAGGGATAACTAGGAATATGCATCTGTACAACAGCTCCCTGTTAGTCAAAAAAATGATATAAAAGGAGCACCAGAGTGCTCAGAAGAGATACAATGACTAGTATGTGATGATGAGGTAGGAATTTAAAGTGTTGAGCTGTATGTAATGGTGCAAGAGATGATCTGACTGAGAACATGAGAACAGGATTTGTATCCACTTATATCGGCTAATCACTCACCTTTATCTCCAAATTTCCAAAAACAACATCCTATGGATGAGTTTATTTTGAACTAGTGGGATAATCATGTAAACTGCAATGACAGTTATAAAAGTTGTCGTTGTCACAGAAATGGAAATGAAAAATATGAATGTAAACCTGTTTATTTCTGTGGTAAATTTGGATTGTTTTGTCTATTTGCCATATTATGAACAACAAATATACTTGAACACCTCATATGTCCACATTGCCAAAATCCATGTTAAACTGGGCTAATCTGAAATCAAGTTTAAGACAAGACACCACAAAGCCATTGTTTTTATTTCAGCCTGTAGGATGTGGGCTTATATTTTGGGGGAGGGGGAAAATGGCTGCTGTTTGACAGTCATATCAACATCCAATATTTTACAACGGCCCGTTCAAATGATTGGATGGTGTTTTTTCAGTTTTTTACCCTCAACAGGTGACTAAAAAAATTATTATTTTTGTGTTAGAACATTCGACTAATTGACTGCAACTAGGGTGTGAAGGGACTCTAAACAATATAAAGATGTCATTATTTACACCTTATCCATTTAAACTTTTTGGATGTTTAAGTAAGAACTTGCTTCTTCATTTATTAATGTATTGAATTTTACACATATGACCTTTTGTAAATGGATCAACAGATGTTGGACCATTCACAGTGACACAGTTCGCAGAAGATCTCATTGGCAATCGTAAATTAATCTCTGTGTTAAAAAACTTTGTTAAACTTTGTTTAAAGAAATGATCCATGTTAAAACAAACATTTAAATGCATGTAATATGTATATATATTTGCTACTATTAAAGCAAATGTAGTAGATTTCCCTTCCTTATAAATCAGGGTCATATTTATGCAGTATGGCAAGAGCTGGAGGAATGCCAGAGACTTCAAGTATGATTTGTTGTCTATGGAAAGAGCTGTCAACAACCTTGCTATGTTAAGTCTTAATGTTATATGACTCACCGAGCAGGGATGGCACTGATGGGCTTCTTGTAGATAGTGATGAGTTTATCCAGCACCACATTGGCTGTGGTGAACACGCGATAGGAGTGCAAGAAGGTGTTGAGGAAGTCGATTGAAAGAAAACGGAGATCAGTCAATCGCTCCAGCAGGCGCTCCACGCTTGCATAGCGGATCTGCAGCACTTTGCAGGAGTTCATCATCTTACTGAATCGGATATCCACATCATCACAGTACAGGCTTGAATCTGACCTGCAAGTACAAAAACACAGAAATCAGGGAAAGAAACCCTGAAAAGCAGAAGAAGCTGCACAGCATTACAACTACAATAGAATTACTTGATCATCTGGGGCACTGTAACTTTGGAGTTGTCTTCAAAGGCGTTCATCATCAGGCCATTGCAGCGGATGTTGTCGATGCACTGCAGGACACAGGCCATGAAATAGAAAAGATAAGACAGAGGACGGAGAAATGTTTGGGAATTCTGTAATGTGAAAGCTTTCGTCCGACATCCTCAGCTTGTTGTCTGTCTGCTGGAGATGGTGATGTGTGTTGACGTGCCTGACTGATGTCACTGGTCCAAGCAGACTTCTCCTGCCTGGAGGAGGCCACCAGGATGACTGTGAATGACTGGCTGTCCTTTGGCTCCACAACAATCTTAAAGTCCAGGTGCTCCATGTCCTGGCCACTCTTGTCTGATTTCGCTTTGAGGTGAGCACAAAGACTAAATGTCATTTTCTCCATAGCCTTAATCAAATATAAAAATGTGATATAAAAATCTTTCATTTAGGGGATGATAATGATGATGTATTGAACTTAATGAAAAGGTAAAGCATAGGAAGAATTCCTCGAATTCTTGAAATTATGCTTTTTTCAAAACACGATTTCTGATTTTTTTTAGCTTTGTTTTTTTACCATATTATGCTTAATTATACAAAATTAATATTCTCTGATTCTCTGAAATAAACAAACATTATATAACGTGGCATACATTGCACATATCATGCATTTTAGTACAAACCAGAATATAAATTAACCACTCACACTCATCATCTGTCCCCTCGGGGTCCTCCAAAAGTGTGCAGTCTATAAGCGAGACCACTCCATTCTGGAAATAAAATGCAATGGCTTCACATAATGCATTACTCCATGACATGTCATACATTTACATAACAAAGTCTACCAGCAATCTGAATTTTAGAATAAAAAATGATCTGCTTTTCAAAATACTGATGTTGTAAAAAAAAAAAAATATATATATATGTGGTTTGAAAAAGGCTTTGCAGCATCTCTGCCGAGTTAAAACTTGCATTAATGCATACATTTTATGTATCAAACCCAGTGGAGCAATTGTAAAAGCAATTTAAATCTAGTGTGAGAATAAAAAGACTCTGCTGCTAGCAATAAAAATCTCCTCTTAAGAAGTGATGACATTCAAAATGAAGAGCAGCTGCACTGCCAACTCAGCAGCTCAGGTTCACCTTGGTGAGATGAAGTTTTCCTCCAGAACCTCTGGTGCAGATGATTAAATGCTTGGAGAAGAGAAAGCATTGCCTCTCCCCCTCCTTCTTAAGAGACAGAGAGCCCAGTCGCCCACGGGTGATCTTGCCCTTCTCACTCATTGGCACCTGGATAAGAGACCCTGCAAGCAGAAAATAAAAGAATAAGTTAAATAAAATATAAAGTGTTCAAATGGCATGAGATATAAATATAGGAATAAGGGTAAGGTATGGCAAAGGGTTGCAAAAAGAGCAATGGGTAAATGGAAAAACTAAATAAACATATGTAGTCCATTGAAGTCACAAGAGATACTAAGGATTAAAAAAGCTACCATGTCTGTTTACCCTCTCCTCAACCAGCAAAGCCTGTAGGGGACGTCTGACATTTACAGTTCCAGATTCATCATCAGTTTGCCTCAGAACAGTCTAATTACATTTGGAAATCAGACTCTCCATGTGAGTAGTGTGTAGTGTTCCTCTGAGGGTGGGTGTCTACTCCCCCCACTCCCAGTTGCAGCCTGTGAGATCATGCTGTAAGACATGCGATGTGGAGGGACAGGAAATCCCTATTTCTTGTGATCTAAAGTTCAGTACTTGGAGGTGGGCCTTACCTTGTCTAACAAATGTCTGACTGGTGTCAAGGAGGACTTCGCAGCCCTCTATGATCATGCGCTCTATTGCCAAGTTCTTCCTGATGTTCTCAGTCTCGCTCACCTCATCATGCATTATTCTAAGAAAGAAAACATTTGATTATTCACGCCTGTCCCGAATTCATTAAACAAAAGTTTTCACCTTTACTAGCAAATCAATTTAGAATAATTTTGTCTGCATCCATGTCCACGCCATACATGTGTTGGTTGATACAACATACCTGGAAAGCTCCTCCAGTTTAGATTTGGCATAGTCCAGACTGTTTCGTTCTATATGTTCATGGGGTGTGTGAGCAAGAAGCTCATGTAGCGTCAGAATGTAGCGAGGAATCTGTCAAAGCGGAAAAGAGAGAGACGGGGAAGTCACATCCACACACAGTTGTACACAACATGAACAAAAGCATAAAAAGAAGTAGGACAAAATCTAAACTTATCAAAACAAAATACCCCGAAATCTAATTATCTGTTTGATAGCTCCAACTTGGTAAAGTGACATTCAGTAGTGGGTTGGAGGAGAATGCATCTAAAGGGAAACATCCATATATGGAGGGTAGAGTTTGGCTCAGGCTGCAAGAGCATAAAATCAACAACGAAATATGGCTCCAGGCTGCACCTCTGCAGCAGACAAATAAGTCTGACTTTGTTTCTTTGATATGTTAGTGAGACAAATGCGCTAACCTGGAACATAGGGTAAGTCAGGAAGGTCTCCAGAGTCCTTTCCTCACAGTCAGGCTTGGCCTCATACTGCTTTAGGAGCTTGTCAAAGTCCCGATTCTGTTTGCAGTGAGCCAGGATCTGTAGGCTGTATTGGTGGTTTCTCACAAACTCCTGGTAGATGTTCAGCATGGGCAGTAAAATGTCAAAGAGATCAGCTGTGGAGGGAGGAATTCCAAAAACAGTGAGGACACAAAACAGGGGTAAGCTGTGGAGCAGGTCAGAAAAAGTTTTGATACGTGGAGCAGATGTGATTATAAAAGGAAGACGCTTACCCAGCACTAATGTTGGCCAACTTGCTATTCTGGCTTTCAGACCCTGGTAAAATATCTGATGTAGGAACATAATAGTTTCACTGAAAGAAAATGCATAAAGAAAAAAAAAAGTTGAATTATTATGACCTTTTAGTATTAAATACTAATACTTAAGACAAATAAGGAGATAATGATAATAATTCTGCTGATAATGACTGACGCTCTCAGCATCTCTTCTTTCAAGTCAAAATACACAATGGTGATTATTTTGACTATTTAAATACACAAACAGTGTTTACAGATCTCTGGTTTTATTTGGTTGTTTACTGCAGTTACACAGTATATATTCCTTTAAGCTATACATCTGAGTAAACTGATTTATGTCCTAGAAGAACAACAAATATGCAGACCATTTGCTTTTGAAAATGGCCGCAATATGTCTGTAATTATAAATGCTAGTGTCTGAATCAGGTGGACATGAAATATTTAAGTGTCTTAAGAGGTTGAGTCATCGAATAATCCAGTCAGATCAGGAAAGGTGCTTCTATTCTGTACATCAGTAAGCTGTGTTTTATTTCTGTTTAAAGCTTTATTACCACTGAATGCACATGGACAGTAACCTATGCCCCAAGTTTCTGCCTTCGCTACAAAGTATGTAGGTCTGAGACTATTTACTCATGGGATAAATCTTATCAAACCTGATTTGTCATTTCCTTATCTGATTCTGAGATAATTGCGTGTGACAGATCAATTTTTGTGTAATTCATAAAGGTCAATGCTGCACAAGTTTCCCTCTTCCATTTAGGTGTGTGCTCTTGTGAAATGCTCACTAACAAGTTTCTTTTTTTTTAAATCTCTGCAGGATTAAGGATCTCCCCAAACCCCTAGCCACATAATACCACTTCAAGTTCACTTCAACTTTTGTTTTTTAATCATGACAGATCTAATCATGCAGCCATCCTGAGTGTATTTCAGAAGTACAAAAAAGTTTGTATTATATGCATTTGTGATTAGCATTATGCAGTGATGGAAAAAAGAATACGAAGGCTGAAACATTGCTGATAAGCTAGCACTCATAAATGATAGGCTGGACGAAAATGAAAAATCATTTACAAAAACACCAATCAGCTGTTATCAGCTATAGTTTTGAGTGCGTTAGTGCACAGAGGCTTGTAAATTGCATGTTAAGGCTAGAAACTTATCAAATGGAACTGACAAGTTGGCTGATATTCATACATCTTTGTAGTTAAACGTCTCCTAAACTTAATGTACCCCCATTTTAATTATTAAATGTTTTTATTTTCCAGGAGACCAAAATAGAAGAATGAATATACTACTATTTATTCAGAGCACCTTTTATTACAAATTAACAAACATTATGTCTACTGCATATAAGAACCTATTTAAGCACCTAATTTACTATGAACCAAGGTGCCTTTGAAATTTGTCATACATTTAATTGAAGGTTTTTGCACCGCTTCTAACGTATGATAGATACAAATAAATTAAGGTTCTGCTCACAGGAGTGCTCCTCCAAGACTTTATTGATGGCCATGACCTTCAAAATGATTATGGTCTTTAGAGAAATCAGAAAATGAGCCAACCTGTTAAGGAATATGCTGCTGACATCATCGTGGGTGATGGGTGGCTTCTTGGAGCTGGCAGCCATGCGTAGCGGCCTCAGGAAGTTGTTGACCAGGATATGAAGCTGCTGCACGTACTCTGCCTCTGAATCCACCATGCTAAACACCACCTGGTTCCTCTTCCTCATGCTTTCTGCATGAGGTGAGCGAATGTAATCCTGGATGATGGTCTTCCATTTCCTCCTGCAAATCCAGCCTCGCAGAAAGCTCTGGACCTGCAGTGGACCATGCACGGTAAACATCTAAGTACAGTATGTGCACCAGGGTAACAAGAAGAGACTAAACACTTTACCTTCTTGATCTTCTTGATTTCTGAATCATCTTCAGTAGGCGCAGCTGCAGGGCTGGCATGGATCTTCTCGTTGTCTTTGAGCAGTCCAGCGATCTGACAGGGAAGCAGCCGCAAGACAGACCAATCATTCCCACTTACGCACTCGTCTTTCTCTCACTTACATGCTGGTTGTAGCAGCATGTAAACAAAGTGAGTAAGTTAACAGGCAGGACCTGTTAGACCTGTCATCACAGAAACCTCAGCAGTTCCCACTTGGCTGGTCACTTAACACACATTCATGACTATGCATGCTCAAAATTTTAAAGAGATTTGTAGCATGTGTAGATATGTGTTAACAGCCAGTGAGTAGGAAGTTAGAAAAAAACAAATACAGTCTTGGAGTTGCATTGAACTGTTTGAATCTGAGATGTCTCCATTCATTTTGTATCCACGGAGAGAATTTATTGTCGCTGCATTTCACAAATGAGATGTGACAAAAAGCAGACCTCATGCATATTCACAGCTTAATTTGATTTTAAGCATTACATTTGCACATTAAAGTAAAATGACTGTTTGATCTGGCGAATACAGCGGGGAGCACAGGCCTACTGGAGCCATTGTTTCTGACTGAAAATGCAAAGTGGAGAGCTGCTGGCCTGAACACGACTGTGATAGAGCGGGGCTTTCATTTTTTTGTTCTCACACAAGTTTCAAGACAAGCACAACAATCAGCTGTTCCTGCCTTTATTTACAATGCTGGCAGGTTAAAACATGGAAAGGATGTGGCCAAATTTTTAGAAAGGCATGAGAGTGCAGTGGAAGCTGTGGTGGTAACGTGGTCTTAATGTTACAGGTTTATTTAGGTGATAGTGTGTTTTTGGCTACATCCCAACTGCTCTTTCTTTATATGGAAAATCCTTTAATTCATGGCTACAATTGAGTTTACAGAGGACAGAAACCTGGACAATTTTATTAGCGCTGGTTTTTGTATAGAAACAGTAGTAAAGGGAATAATGAGTGTATTTAGATTGTATGGAAAGTGCATCAGTTTCACAAGTTCACAGGTTTATATGATATTTGCACTTCTTTTTACAAGTGTAAATAAAGGTTGTGCCATCAGCTTTCTGCAAATAGAACAAGAGGTTTTACCTGTTTTATTTCCAGCATGTTACTGGTTTTCCTTAATCATGTTCCACAATTGAATCTATTTAGTCTATTCTGAGCACAATAAAAGATTGTTAGATTAGTTTTAACAGTTAATGTCACAGCTAAACCAAGGACAAGGTCATTATTATTTACATTTAGTTATTCAAAGCAGAAGCCTCACATCTTGTAGACATCATCCTGTCCAGTTAGACATTTTAATTTGGTAGAAAGTATAAACATTTATCAGAACAAAGATTAAGAAATGTTCTTATTATTTTTACTCCACTGATGAACACAAGACAGCAGATATTTGATTTTAGGTTTTACTCAGGTATTGGTTTGGTTTTTGAGGCAAATTGTGTGCATCAGTGATGGCAGGGTTCAAATATTCCATTTCATTAATCCTCACTCCACAGCATAAAAGAAAATTGCAGTGAACATTACCTCTGACTTCAGCCTTTCAATCTCTATTTCCCCATCCTCTATCTGTTGTCGAAGTTGCTTAGCAACTGTTTTCTCAGTCTCCACAATCTGAAGCAGATGAAGATACTTCTGCATGAGAGTCTCATGCTCGGTAGCCAAGTTTCTGTAACTGTAACACATGACAGAACACACACAAAACACTGTTTTGCAACTAGACTGATCCAATTAATATTTTATGATAGTGTTTTTAGTTTAATCTTCCACTGAAACAATCAGCTGTGTGTATCATAATATTTTACTTTCAATTTTGAAACCATGTCAACACTGTTGACAGACTGAGAACACCAGTGTACAATTTCTTACCCTCTACGTACCAGTCCAGCATATATGCTGACATGTGTCTTTACCTGGCGTGTGATATTGCAGCCACCCATTCATCGCAGTCTTTCACGTCTTCTGTACGCAACTCAAGTGCCTTTTGGTTTTCATGGGTGAAGCTGACAGTAAAATAGTACTGAAACAAACAGGAGCGAAAGAGTGATGAGTTTCAGGTATAAACATCATACAGGACTTTCAATAACCTGTGTATGTTTTACACAAAGAGAGGCATTGATATCTTCCAGACAAATTAGCACAGCGGTTTAAACGAGGCTTCTCCGCTGCTCTGGACTTTGTGTTTTTTTTTCCTGCTGCCTCACTGCTGCTTATGAACGTCAAGTGGGAGATTTAAAAGCTCACAGAGCCTGGGGAAGCCGCATCTTGTTCGCCCACCAGTGCAGTTGATGGAGCACAGTGAAGAAGGCCTCCCCAGCTAAGATGCTGGGATGTCTCTTGTTCCCGGGAGGAAATATAAGACATGGAAGCTGGAGCCAAATACATAACTGTATGATACCTGTTTCTTAGCAACTTATGATGATGGTGAACAGTTGTTCGCAGCTGTTTTCTTTTTTTTTGTGTGTTTTCTTTTCCCCCCTCTTTTTATGAAGAGATACGTATTATTTACTCATGATTATAAATGGTGTAGCTAACCTAGATATAAAGTCAAATGTAAAACAAACCAATTTAAGTTTCTTCACTTGAAGAATTTTATGAAGAATCATCTTCAGGCACTGAAAACCAAGTCAGGAATTAATAACCGGTGATGTATAGGCTATATTGCTATCTTACGACCCTTGAGTTTTGTTATTTAAATACAACTATAACTACATTGCTATAAATACAAACTTAAAGGTAAAGGGCAATGGTTGACCAAACTACCACAAAAAAGCAAAACTCCAATAAGAGAAAACTTTTCGGATTCCTGATTTTGTGGTTATATTATTTTTTTGGTATGATTTGTCACCCATATAGAAAAATGGAAGATGGAGCTTCCTTATGTGTTGATGAGTATTCCCTCTAGCTTATGTATAATTGTACATAACAACATTTCTGTCGATTTCGCTGTACCTGTCAATAATTTGTAGCTTCTGGAAAGGAACTACAACATAGTTTTCACAGGGACAGAAGACATTTTGTTTCACTGTTACGTCTGCCCCAGGTCATCATTGTAAATGGGAACCGGTTCTCACATGACCTTCCTGATTAAAAAAAGGTTAATTAAAAATAAAAGAGAATAAAATTTGAGGATGATAGGAGGATTAAAGGGAAAACAAAGGAGAAAGAAACTACAGTGAAACCCAAACCTGCTGATAATGTTACCACTTTTTTTAGGTGTTGATTTTTGAGGAAATATCAGATTATTTGGATGTTTACTGACACACAAACAACAGGAGGATTTGTAGTGGTTGAGTTGTTTGCAACTCTCATATCCAACCCTGACTATAGGCTGTTTCCACTAAGGTGTCAGGTGGCATCGTGTAAAACCTTGTAATAGGCTTTGAAATAATCCATGTTTAAGGTTATATGTTACAAAATATAAAAAAAAAACATTTAGTTATGGCTTAAATTTTTTTATAGTCATTATTTCTTTCATGAGAGCTGCTCAACACTATGGGACACTATGGCCCAAGGGCACGGCTCCTTCTCCATGGATTGTGATACACCAAACTTTGATGAGTGCATTCACCTCTGAAATATCATGACATCATGACAACTTAACATGAAATACAAATATCACTAGAGTGTTTTTAATTGCAGTAAATGAATAGTCATGCTCCATCTCTGGATTTATTCACAGTCAAGTGCTAAATGCTACTAAAACTATCTGAATAAATGAGATATCTTTAAGTAATTTTCTCATGTAAATCATGAGAGGAGTGTCACTGGGATTTAAATGGCATATCATGCATGTTAAACCATTGATGATGGCAATATAAGAATCCCAATAGGTGAATCTTAAATAAACATTGCATCACTTCTCCCTGCTATACTTCCCTACTTCTCCAGTCATGTTAAGTGAGACCAATATTTGGCCTGCAGATGTTCAACAGGAACCTACCAACCTGCAACTGATCATTATTCATGGCTTTCTGCTCCTGCATCTTCACATTCATTAGGTATTCATTCTACCGTCAAAGAAAATCTATTTCTGGCAGAGAGGCATGCATGTTGTCGAAGTTTTCCCCCATGATTTCACTACTAGCACGGTGAATGTCTGTTGTAAGGTGATGTTAATCACACTGTCTGCTTCCTGCTTTATGGCTAAAGCTGAATCATCCGTCTTTGAGAATAATTTATTCAATACTGTAATAAATAATCATGATATTTATTCTTTTAAATGTAGTTTATTTGCCCTAATTTGCAAAAATTAAGTTATTTTTGTAAGCCTTCTTGTGCAACACATGTGAGTGAACAGCAAATAACTGATTATGCACGCTTTGATTCATTGCTCCATGAGAAGGATAATTCAAATACTTAATTTCTACTGAGAAAAAAAAAAGCAGCAAAGTTTAAGGCAGCAAAATTCAATTGCTGAAGCATTTAAAGATAGAACTTCACACTGTAATTATTCTCGATGCATCTACTCCTGTTTCACAGTTTTTGCCTTGCCGGTATCTCTGCACCTAGAGTGCCTTGTTTTACTGGTACATATTACTCAGATCTTTTCATTTACAGTGCATCTTGTGGAAAGCCTCTTGTGTAACTGGCTGAATTACTGCCGTTACCCCGATGAGAGCAAGCTGTGTTTTTCTATTATTGGACTCTGACCCTTCCAAGGTACCTCGATGAACAAATTTAGCTTGTGCTCACATTAAATGGAAAGATACAACACACCGCATCTCTCCTTTATGTTACCCGGCCTCTCCCAACTGCATCATTCTTTTGGATGCAAATAACAGTTGCCATAGAAACCTTAGGCCCAAGCATTATGATTTTTCTGCATTTCAGGACTATCATATAGAAATTATGGTGATTTGCTAAAATCTGCCACAAAGTAATAAACAGTAGTAGGGATATGTAAAGGAGAGATAGTTTCTTAGTCTTAATTCTGCTTTTTGAGATATCGAGATGTAAATCTTCAGCAGCATTTCATATGAGACATATTGTATTTGTGCATTTTCACCGCTTTCATTCTGCAAAGTTTTCACTGGACAAAGAATACGTAAACCTTTAAAATTGTGCTTCTATGGATCATTCGTTTCAACTTGCTTCATGCGTACATAAATAAAACTGATCGCTGCAGAGGAAACAGCTCAAGAGGAAGCAAGAGTCTTTCAGAGAGATTTGTTTTGGATGCCTTTAAAGAAACGGTGAGATCACACTAGCCATCATGTTGCATTCCGCTTTGTCAGCACAGGGGCAGCTGTTCACAGGATGAACCTGGCCTCAGTTTGGATTGCAACCCTACCAGGCACAGAGCAGGGAGACAGCAAAGGAAGGCTCTCAGTGGAGCATTATGTTCCATGGCTCTGTAGACACAACAGTGTTAACAAGCTTGTTGGCCTTTTTTCTCCAAACTGTTGTGTTTGTCACTGAATAATGAGCTAGTGGAATAAAGCAAGATAAAAGCAATGTGTCATTTACAGTCATTTAAATGTCTCATTTCAATTTTAAAAAGTGTGTTATTTAATGCCTGCAAAAGTAAAAATAGATTCCTGACAGATCGCTGAGAGTTGTTATAATGTATAAGTGTAACCTCCAGCAAACTAAATCATTTGAACCAGATCATTTAGATTAGAGTTGCCTGATCATTGCCCCCCTTCTGTTTCCTCAGGCTCAACTGTAGTCATGTAATTTCACCACAAGATGGAAACCTTGAGCACTCCCACCCCATGTATTATTGGTGGTGGCAGGTAGGTCTCCGCCCCAAAACGTTAGAAATATGATGATTGGAAGTCAAAGGCAAAATGTGTCCAACCAATGTAAATGCATCACTTCGACAGATCTAGAAATCCATTTCATTTGGACGCTCCGCTGAAAACTACACTCACAATGAAAGAGAAGAAGAGGAGGGAGAAGAAATTGGTGCAACATAAAAGACACTGCAGCTAATTTCCAGGGCTGCTGTAATATCATTAGTTGTTCATATTGTTACCTCATCATTAAGCTATGCATGGATTACATAACGTGCAATACAGCAATCTGAAACCTTCTGCTGCACTGGATTTGGGGTCATCATGCGATGGGAAATAGTGCATTTATTGCCCTATAGCAACAAACACTTGTAGAAAATTACAGTTCAGAGACACATGGAGATAATTTTAGAGTCCATATTGTGCATATTTTAGCGGGATGTAAAAAAAAAAGACTAAACTAAAAAAAAACAGCAAACAAAAACGGAAAAGCAAACAAACGAACAAAAAAAGAAAGCCTTAAAACCTCTGTGTATGGTGCATATGCATGTGTGAGCGTGTGTGAGTACACGCACACTCTCTCCCTACCTGCTTTTCCAAACACTCCTTGGCTGTCAGTGAGGGTTTCGGTGAAGGCGCTCTGTCGCATATGCATCCCTCCAACAGGTATAATCCCGAGGGTCGAGAGCTTGACTCGTTCTCAAAATAAAAAAGCATATTCTGCAACAGTGCAAACCACTTTGTGTGCCATTTCGTGTTGTCTGAGCTTTTTTTGCTCAAGCACCCTCGTCTTGTACCATCCTTCTTCGCCAAAATCCCCAAATAGGTGACATGACCATCATTAAGTCGTATTCCCTTCTGCATTTTGATGAGGACGCTTCAGCCGCACGAGGCAGATCGGTCGTTACATCCTTCTGAAGTCAAATGAAGAAGGACAAGGCGTTGATTTTCTGAATGCGGACCTCCAGCAGCAGCCTCGTCCACTCTGTCCGACGCATTCACCGTGCTGGCATTTAAGTAAAATGAGAGGAGCAAACCGAAGAACACAAGTCCAGCATCCTAAAATCTTTTGTCATACTCCGAGCTCATTGACTGCCCTCATTATCCGATCGTGAGAGAGAGAAAGAGAGAGAGAGAGAGAGAGAGAGAGAGAAAGAGGAAAAAAAGAGGATAGAAACAAAAAGCAAACGCAGAGGCAAGATGGGAGAAAATGAGGGTTCGAGGTTCGTTTCTCATATGAAATCTCCTGAAACCAGTAGGCTTGTTGCTGAGCTAGGCAGTGCTGTGTGAAGTCACATGACGCATGCTGGGGGAAACAGATTTCAGGACCTTGGAGAGGGTCGCCTGAAGATGCTGGATAAGTCGGCTTCCACTTGAAGAAAGATCTGCTTCGATGGGCATCATCTGCTTAGAAAACTGCTGATTCTGACTGTTTCACTCTAATTCTCCGGCAGAAGTCTGACCTCATCTTTTCACTGAATACCACGGAAGTTCATCAAATTTAGTTTTATTGTGCATTGTTTATTATTATTGTGAAATTATGGCTTGACCGTAGCACACAGTTAATGTAGAGAAAGCTTAAGGATTTATTTTATGTATTGTCAAAAGTTCCTCTGAGTTAATAATTAAAAATAAATAAAATAAAATCATCAAAGTTGTCAGGGATGTCTCCTCTAAATAATTTACTAAAATTAGAGAAGAACATCTCATAATTGGAACAACTTATATATGTCTACTAAAACTGTATAGCCTATAGCTTATGGTTCCTCGACGGCTGTATAATTGGCATATTATTGCAAAGCATTGTCAATACCAGATCTCCTCTCATTTAATGTTGTAAAAAAGAAAGAAAAAATGGACTGTTTTAAAAAGCTATTCACAGCATGATGGAAACTCAATACAATCAGTGGACCATTTTAAATTGGAAACAAAATAAACCATTTCAAGTGACAGCAACTCTTTGATGCATTGTCAGACAACCACAAATTTCAGCACTGAGATGTCACTTTAAACACAAAGCACTGCTTACGAAAAAAGCCTAAAAGAAAATAACACTTGTGCACATTAAACACTAACCACCATGGGTAATAATTACAAGCTAACTGGATGTCCCACCCAATAAGACATTCTGAAAAAAGCATTGCACTGTTTCTCCACAACTGTGGGTCACGACATTCCAGCCTTGCCAAATGCAAGTCTGCAAGGAGACCTCTCATCAGTTGAACCATCATTGAACTGTTAGCAATCTTTTGTGGTTGGCCTAACAATCTCTAAAAAAAGAGGGAGAAGGAGAAAATACAAAGAAAAAAATCCTCTTCCTAGTGGCTCACTCTCTTGCCATAGACATTTCAACAGAAACACATGGAACCAAAAATAACTTTCTATAGATAAAGGATCACTGTTATCTATACCCCATTGCTTTAAATGACTTAAAACACAAGAAAGCACAGAAAACAAATCCTGTGCACTTAATTATTGTCACATAAACACACAGAAAATAAATATTGATCATCAAAATCTGTCAGATTATAAAATATTGTTATGATTATTGTTTTTGTTGTCATGTTAAAGTTTTGATTTTGATTGTTTGGTCCCCATCCCCAATATAAAAACAGGAAATGTACATACAACCTCAGTTTCAAGAAAGTGATGCTATGTTAAATGCATACAACTATAAATTGAATGCATTGTTTTGCAGTGATATAATGAGATAATATTAATTGTCTCATGTTCAACATTTGACATGTTATTTGTGCTCCATTGGGAAAAAAATGGGTTTATCGTTCCGTTTTTCTCTTAATGCCATGTAAAATTGACACCTGCTTTTACAGTGTGTTTATTTTTGCTTAAAAATCTTCCTACAAGCACACCACTAAACAAGAAACTCATTTTCATTTTAAATCAATCCTATTGAAAACCTGAACATTGAATCCAGCCTCTTGTGCATAATAGTTTATCATAGTAACATTAAAAAAGGAAAATTGCAACAAAATGAAATTTCAATGTGACCTTGTTTGAGCTACAAAATGATGCAAATTTTGAACGCACGTGATTCAGCATTTTAAAAAGCTATATTTAACTATAAAACATGCTCAGGTGCACAGTTTATATACTTTTTTGGGATCCCAGTTCATGTCAAGGTACACGCTTTACCCTGCTGCTGCAAGTCTTCAAGTGACTTTTCACAAAGGATGTTTATGTATTTCTTACCTGTATACATATTATATTTTTATTATTGTTTTTACACTATCTCCATTATTATGTTTTCTGATCTATCCTGCTACCTCTTCATGCTCTGTCGCTTCTTCTTCTTCATCATCCTCTTCTTCTTTTTCAAAAAGACCCTGGTTCTCTTCAGTTTGTTAGTCATTGATTAAATATTAATAGAATTGAAACAAAGTGTATCTGTGTTCAGTGAAACTGTGGCTACTGATGAGAGTGAGCATCAGTTAGGTCAAAACTGACCCAGTGTTCTCTAGTAGTTACAGATGCAGAGTTTTGAATAGATTTGCATAGACACCCATGTCAGAGACTGATAACACTGTGGTTATTGTTGCTGGGTGTGCTGTATGAGGCAAGCTGCTGCATAACAAGGCTACTGTGCCAAGTGTGGAAATATGTACAGTCCACACTGCTCTCTGGATCACTGAATCTTGACAGAGAAGCGAATGTATTTCCTAAAACCGATTTATCTGAAAGTGACACCTACCGTCTGCTTAAATGAAGTGCTTCACTGTTTTCTAAAAGGCATAAAACCAAATGTGAAACATTAACTCCATCATTTTATTCAAGATTCTAGTAATAATTAACTATTGTACATGTGTGAAGGTTGTGTAAAACTGATAAAGCCCTCAGAGACCTTGGAAGAAGAGCTCGTCTGGAAAGTACATTGTTCATGATAACCATTGGCTTTCATAGCTGCTCAGAAAATGTTAATAACCTGATGCCAGCTTGTCTGTTTTAGAGAACCATACCACCGTAAAAGCAGTTCAGAAAAGAGAAGATACTGAAAAAGGCAAATGCTTAGCTGGTGACTAAATGAGTCAGGGGCCTGTCAAAAGTCACAAGTAAACCAACAACAAGGCATCTAAACCATTATTTGTTCATAACCTCAAATTCAACGGCCATGGGTGTATCCTTTAAACTACTGTCTACTACTGTCCCCACAGCTGGCAAGGAGACATCAGTGACATGTCAGAACTAAATGGTCATGTACAGTAGGAAATTTCTTCCTCCCTCAATTATCACTCGCATCAAGGCAAAGTGTCTGAAGTATCTTATTTAACAAGCCACAAATGATCTTGAGGAAGTGGAATGGGTGGGAGAGGATGGCATCATAACATAACGCACTTTTATTCACAGGGCTCAAGATTGATACACAGATTTGAAAACTGGCAATAAAATGTTAAAATTTCTTCTTTTCCTGCTGGTTTGGACTTAAAAAACATAATTTTCATCTCTACCTGCATCTCTCAGCCT